>BPTQ01000001.1:5266724-5338059 GCA_019973895.1 Chrysanthemum seticuspe | reverse complement strand
ATCTAGTCTACCCAATAGGTCCCAACCAAACCACACCTCCTACAACAACCCTCCAAACACCGGAACTTCCACTAGTCTTGAGGGAATGGTGTCCAATTCATGTCATCTCAAGAAGCTCGATTGACTAAGCTGAAGCCGATTTCAAGCAACGACAAAGCGAGATGACAACCAAGCTCGACACCCTCTTAAAAGCCTTCAATGACCAGTGATGTTGGAGCACTCCCAAGTGACACTAGAAAGAACCCAAAAGTGAATTCGATTTCATCGACTCCATGTTCTTGCTCACCAAGGGAGAGTGCATAGCCATGCCCCTCGCGACCACAACTCCATTCGGTCAATGCCATCAACACGTGTTCCAAAAGACCCATCATGAGATACCAACAACCTGAGTCGACGGTCCATCCAACTCTTGAAACACCAATCAATCAAGAACCCAAATCTACCCTAGAAGAGGAATTTAAGGAGCTTTACCAAGAAAAACCGGTTCTTGAAGTCTTGACTCATGCGCCTTACTATAACGCTTTAAAAGACTTTAATAAAAGTCAATTTTCCAAAACAATATTCTCCGACAATTTCCAAACTAACATCTTATTCGTGTTTGTTAATCCATACACGTTTCAACAATGTTCTAAAAAACCTAAATATCTAATTTAATAAATTAGTTAATATTCAAATTTCAGAGTTTAGGTTTTATTTATTGGTTACTTGGCTTTTTAGCCCGATAAGAGTCCAATAAGCGTTAGTCCAATAATTTAAGTTCATTACGAGTCTAATATATTAAATTCGTTACGAGTCCAATATATTACATCCACTAAGTCCAATTATTTGTCCAAATATCCGAGTCACAATCTGATATATTTTGTCCATAATGTATATGTATAGTCCAATTCCAACGCAACAATCTCAAAAGTATCTGAAACGTAGCAAAGAACACATAAGTCAAAATAAATGAAATATGTTAGTTCGATAAATTCGATATCCGCAAATAATTAAATAAACTTAACAAAATCAAAACACAACTCAATTCATTTATCTAATGGGCCTTCAGCCCTTGTAAATACCAAACCAAACGCAACCCTTAGTTGGCTTTGGCCAATAAACCAAACAAACACACACTATCGTATTATTGGGCTTCGACCCATGGTCAAAACTGAACAAGACAACACCCAGATGGTGTTCCTCATTGACCCGCAATCAAAACCAAACACCCTTTGGGTGTTTTTTTTAACCGAGACAAAAAAAAACACAAACAAATAACACCCCAATCGGGTATTCTTATTCGACCGAAGCAAACAAACAACACCCTTCATGGCTGTCTCTTTTTAACCGAACAAACAAACACACCCTCTAGGTAGTTTCTATTTTGAACCGAAAATCCAAGCACGAAACCAACACAATACGCTAAGCAAATCCAAACCAAGGTCATATGTGTTCAGAGAAATAATTAAGCAAACCGAGACCCGAAACCTAATCGGTTTTTAATCACGATTTTTATTAATTTTTACTAACCCACGATTTTTATTAATTTTTACCACACAAAAATAATACCAAAACATTTTAATCCGTTTTTAATCATGAAAATCTTATAAAAATGATTTGTATTCTGTTGAAGCAAAATACCGCTGTCCTTCTTGACTTGAGAGTTTAGCTTCTATCAGAGATGCCGGAGGGAATAGACTTTCCTTCCTGCACAAGAAACGACACACGTTAGCCTCGCCCTGGACGGTGTCTAGGACCAAGCTCCGGTGTGAGAGTAAGCCGGGAGTAGAATGTGGTAATAAATGCAGTGATCGATGTAAGTGTGTGTGTCTTTATTGCAAAACATTAAATGTGTTGGGGTATTTATACTACCCCAAGCATGTACCTGTGTTACTGTTGTGGTGCTGTTCACGCAGGCCTATTTTACCTGCTTGCAGGGCTACAGCCACCCTACTGGGTAGGCCACGTGGTAAGGTTCCCGTGAAAACCGCTGACTTGGTCGGTTGTTAGTCACTCCGGACCGGACGGCAAGATAGGCCGTCCGGTCAATGATCTTGCCGGACATCAGGACGTCCGGACACATACGCCAACATGTCCCCCCCAGTATTGTATCACCGAGTGAAAACCGGTGATGCAATACTTGGAATTATTAATTATTTATACAAGGGAGCATTTTGCTCCGTCTTATTGTGGGCCTTAGTAGTATCAGTGGTATTGGGCTAGTCTGATGGGCCTGCCCATCCAATGGGCTTTTACCTGTCTTCTGAGATCAACGTGGACGGGCGAGATTGAGCCACGTGCCTTTTCACTGATTGATGGGACGTTTCGTCAGCCTGTTAGGGTTTTTTTCACCGCCTATATATATGCCCTTTTTTACCACAGCCATTTTCCCACACATCTCTTGCGTACTCTGAACAGCTCTTGCTCGCCGGATTTATCTTCATTTTTACAAGGTTTGTCTCGTTCTCCCCTGTAATTATTTGTACATTTCTCTCGGCATCTTTTTAGTAATGGCCGAACAAGCGACCGAGGAACAGAGCAATCCTATTTCAACCGAAGCTGTTCAGCTTACGGTAGTTCCAAAATTCGACATGCATATTCACACATCTAAATTGACACAATCCGAGCTAGACAATATAATTATTGAATACGGTATTCCTACTGACCTTCGCCCTCAACTTCCTCCGGACGACATGACTATGGATCAACTTCCGTCCGATAAAATTGGTATATATCCCCAGCAGTTAGATACCGGGGGTGTTAGGATTCCCTTTTCTACCTTCCTGTTGAGCGTGATGAGGCATTTTAGGGTTCATTTTTCTCAGTTAGTTCCCTTAGGTTTGAACCGGGTAACCCTTTTTGAGATTAGGTGTTATAGTTTGGGCATCCGACCCAGGGTATCGTTGTTCCGGGCGTTTTACCGCTTGTGCAAGCAGGGGCATTGGTTCTCTTTTGAGAGCAGAACGGGTAAGAGGGCCTACAAATGCTTTAAAGAAGTGCTCACCGGTCTTAAGCACTGGAAGGAAAATTTTTTCCTGATTGACCGTAGGGCGATACCGGATGCCATGGCATGGAGGCACAAAGATTCCAAGATTACAGATCCTTACCCGATCGGTTTTTCCGAAGAGGATGCCGAGAAGTTGAGTAGTACCCCCATCTTGCTAAGGAAACCTACCGTAAGCCTGTTGTGGATGTGCCATCTTTCCTCGGTTTTCAAGAATCCGGGGTTTGAGCCTCTTCTAAAGGATGCCGGGGGTCATGGTAATTATTTGTCTTGTACTATAGGATTTGTTGCGTTTGTTACTTTGTGTTTTCCTTTAACAATCTTTCTTCTTGCAGTTGTCAATATGTCTGAGTATCTAGAGCTCCCCGAATGGGACGATACCGTGGTAAGTAAAGGTCCGGCTGTTGACGTCAATCGAGAGGTGCCGAAGAGAACAACAGATCCCCTTCCCGTAGGCGCAGCCATCCCTGCCAAAGACGCTATTGCCAGAAGGGCCGAGGAGGCTGATCCGGATGTTGTGGCGGCCAGGGAAAAGAAAGAGAGGGAAGCTAGGGAGAGGAAAGAGAGGGAGGCAGCCAAAAGAAAAGGTGGCGAAGGTACGTCTAAAGCCCACAGCAAGAAGAAGAAAAAGAGGAGAACAGGTTTTGTTGAGCAGTTCTCTTCAGGTTCGCCCGTGATGAATGCGGACCCTTTGAACCAAGCTCAGCCGGCAGACCTTGTCGCTCAGCCGGAGACACCCGTAGCTGCCGTTGGGGGTGGAGAGGGAAATGTGGCCCTCGAGGGAATGGGCGATAATGGGGGCGGAGAGGGTGATCAACAGCAACAGATACAGTTGTCCCAACAGGGAGGGGGTCATGCTCCCCCGGTTGACTCTGGTATGCGCTAAATTACTTGCGAACCTCTTATTCACTTTCACTTCTAGTTACTAACTTTGTTTTCTTGCCGCTTTTCAGTTCAATCTGCCCCTCGCAGCCATGGTCCCGACCATGTCGAAAGGGTCTTAATAGACTCATGTATGCTTCGATCTTATTTTTGTCCATGTCTGTTTGCTAAAGTTTTTCTCACTATCTTTTTTGCTTTCTCTCGCAGATGAGGCCACTAACATTTTCATTCCTCAATGGGGCCTTCGAGACGATGTCCGGATAAAGTCCTACCGGTCCTGCTGAGAGTTGGTTGACAACGTGGCCACCCCTGCCGAGAGGGAGGCCCTAGAGCAAGTGAACAACATTGATCTCATACGACGGGCGTACGAGGATTTTGGGAAGAGCGTGATTGCCCAGGGTGAACTGTTGAGGAGGTTCAAGGATCTCTCGAATGGGTATAGGCAGCTGAACGAGAGTCATAAGGGTTGTCAGGGTCTTGCTGAGAAACTCTTTGTTGCTGAGAGTGAGCATGGAAGGTTGGTTGGGGAGTTGGAGAAACTGGACTCTGATTTGAAAGCATGTGCAAATAGAGAGAAGGGTTTAGAGGAGGAGGTTGACAGGGTGACCAGGGATAGGGATGAATGGAGAGAGACCTCCGCCGCGCAGGCTGAAAAGATTAGGAAGTTAGAGGGTGAATTGATTGCTAAGGACCAATCTTTGGTAGCCCTGCAGGTGGAGAAGGGTAAATTGGTGGCTGAAGTGGCTCAAAGTGAGGTAGTCAAACAGAACGCTGTCCGAACACTTTTGCCATCGGCCGTCCGCCGACTGTTTGGGAGCGTGGAATATAAGAAGGCCATGGCTAAAGTTTATAGTTTGACGTACCAAGCTGGGTTCGTGACGGGGGCCAGGAGAAACAGAACCGACGAGGAAGCAGAAGCTGCTCTCCAGGGCATCCGGAATGTCAACCGGGAGGCCCCAAACTTGTGGAGGGCCGAGTATGACAAGCTTTTTGAAGCCTAATATCCCTTCATTCAGAAGCTGGCCGATTCCTATCGTCTGCCTTTAGGAGACCTGTTAAATTTGGAGCCAGACGTTCCCAGAAAAGATCCACCCGGACCGAATCCTTCAGCGAATGTTGCGGAGCCGAATCCTTGATCCTGTTCTCCCTTATGATTTGTGTTTCATGAACAAAAATTTGAATATTATGGTTTGTAATAACTAGTGATACTTATATGTGATTTGCCGCCTTGTGAATGAATGCTCCTTCCCCCCTCCTTTTTTTTGTGATATGTTTCCTTTGTTCCATACTTCTTTGCATTTGTTTAATTTATATTTCATATCGACATCCTCTTTAGGTTATTCTAAAGGCACCCGGCCGTATTGGCCGTGCATCCGGATTCCGGGCATCCTCACGGAGTTAGAGGGCATCCATTACTTGGGCGTCTGTTACCGGAGTACAGGCATCTGCATGGTTATTCCACCAGGCGTCCAAGGGTATTTTACACTTGGGCATCCGCACTTCGGGCATCCTTACAATATTAAAGGGCATCCGAGAGGTGTTTTCGGGCATTTTTGTATTTTCATACTCGACGGGGGCCAGCCGTCGGAATGGTTACACATCACAAAAGTTATTACGGAAAATTGTCTCCCCAGCGTGGGAAGACTTTCATCATTGAACTAACATACATAGTCACTTTAAGTTACATAATGACAGTAGGACTCTTATCACAATGACAACTATAAGAAGCAATTTCTGAGGTTTATAGCATGCCAGGTCCGAGGGACCTCCTTCTCCTCCATCGTTTGCAACTTATAAGATCCATTCTGATTTGCTCCTATTATCCGGTAGGGACCTTCCCAATTTGGTCCTAACTTTCCTTGGTTTTCCACCCGGCTGGCTTCATTCTTCCGGTAGACGAAATCTCCTATCTTGAAATTCATTGGCTTGACCCTTCACTTGTAGTATTGCTCGACCTGCGTCTTGTATTTAGCTTCTCGGATTGCAGCATTTTCCCTCCTTTCTTGTAAAAGATCTAAGTTCAGGCGTTGTTCTTCCTCGTTCTGATCCGCTCGGAACATCATTGTCCGGTGTGTGGGCATCCCTATTTCTGCCGGAATTACAGCCTCGCCACCGTATGTCAGGCTGAAAGGAGTTTCTCCGTTGCTTGTCTTGAGAGTTGTCCGGTGCGCCCATAAAACGTTAGGCAACTCATCCAGCCATCCTGTTCTTTCTCGGCCCAGT
The DNA here is from genome assembly GCA_019973895.1 of Chrysanthemum seticuspe. Classification (NCBI taxonomy): domain Eukaryota; kingdom Viridiplantae; phylum Streptophyta; class Magnoliopsida; order Asterales; family Asteraceae; genus Chrysanthemum; species Chrysanthemum seticuspe. The sequence goes on along the minus strand of BPTQ01000001.1, from coordinate 5,331,971 downwards.
CTCGTTTTTATTCCATCCATTAGACTCTGGTTGGCGCGTTCCACCAGTCCGTTGGCTTGCGGGTGTGCCACGGCTGTGTTTACTTGTTTGATTTTCAAACCCTCACACCATTTCTTGAATGGGTCATTGACGAAATTGGTTCCGTTGTCAGTGACCATGACGCCCGGTAAGCCGTATCTACATACAATGTTTTCATATACAAACTTTATGACATTTTTCCCTGTTATTTTGACCAATGGCTTCGCCTCTATGCACTTGGTAAAATAATCGATCGCTACAATCACATGTTTGAAGCGGCCCGACGCTTCTGGGAAGGGACCCAAAACATCCATTCCCCACTGATAGAAGGGCCATGGGGCCATGATGGATGTCAATGGCGTCTTGGGGAGTTTGGGTACCGGAGAGTGTATCTGGCAAGAATCGCATTTCCTGATTTCTTCTCGAGTGTCTCGGTGCATGGTAGGCCAGTAATATCCTTGTCTCATAAGCTTGGCCACTACGGTCCTTGGTCCGGCGTGCATTCCACAACACCCCTCGTGTACTTCCCGGATTATGTAGTTTGCTTGCAGCGGCCCTACACATCTCATCATCGGAACTAAATAGCCTTTCTTGAAGAGGACACCCCCTTCTATCACGTACTGCGGAATTTTCATCCTTAAACTCCTTGCCTCATTGGGATCCTCCGGCCAAACTCCCTCTTCCAAGCACTTGATGATCGGCGTCATCCAGTTGTCCGTTTCCTCTTCTACTACGGTGTTGACCACTTCTTCACCTCCTGACGGCTTTTCCAGGACCTCAACGAGCACCTTTTTGGTCAAGTGGTCGAAGGCCACAGATGCTAGCTTGCTTAGTATGTCTGCCTTTTGGTTTTGGGCCCTCGGAATATTGCAAATCTTGAAGCTTTAGAATTCAGATATGTAGTTTCTCGCTAAAGCTAAATATTTCCGCATGCTTTCCTTGGTGGCTGTGAATTCTCCGTTGATTTGACTGGCTACTAGTTTTGAGTCCACTCGCACCCTTAGTATCCTGATTTTGAGCTTTTTTGCAATCCCTAGGCCGGCTAGCAGGGCTTCATATTCCGCCTCGTTGTTGGTGCTAGGGAAGTTAAGCCGCAAGGCATAGGTTAGCTCTTCTTTTTCTGGGCTGATGAGTACTAAACCCGCTCCGGAACCTTTACTATTGGATGCTCCGTCTGTATACAGTAACCATTCTTCTTCCCCTACTGCCATTATGTCCGTGCTTTTCTTGCATCCCAATTCCACCGGTACCTCTGTTAGGAAATCTGCTAACACTTGTCCCTTGACCGCGTTGCGAGGGGCGTAGGTGATGTTGTATGCTCCCAGTTCTACGACGTATTTGGCTAACTTTCCTGAGACTTCTGGCTTGTTGAGCACTTGCTTGATGGGTTGGTCGGTGATGACCTGGATGGGGTGAGCCTCGAAGTATCTTCTTAACCTTCTGGATGCGTGTAGCAGACATAAAGCTAACTTCTCTATAGGGGCATAATGTCTCTTGGCATCGTGTAATGTCCGGCTAACATAATATACAGGCGACTGCCTCCCCTCTCTTTCTACAAGAAGTACTGCACTCACTGCTCCTTTCGAAGCTGAGAGATATATGAACAATTGTTCCTTCGGTTTAGGGGTGGAGAGAGAAGGTAGTTCAAGTATCAGCCTCTTCATTTCTTGAAAAGCCATTTCGGCTTCCTTTGTCCATCGGTATTCCTCCTTGTTTTCTTTGGTGACGTTCTTCAGCGTCTCAAAGAAAGGGAGAGCTCTCTCTGCTGATTTTGACAGGAACCTATTTAATGCTGCCAGCTTCCCACTTAGACTTTGCATCTCCTTCAGTGTCTCCGGGGATTTCATTTCCATGATGGCTTTTGTCTTTCGTGGATTAGCTCTTATTCCTTCCGATGACACCATGTAGCCGAGGAACTTTCCCTCCTCTACCCCGAAAGAGCACTTTCGCGGGTTCAACTTCATGTTTATCCTTCTGAGGTTATCGAAGGTTTCTGCGATGTCGGCTATCATTTCGCGTTCTGTTCGGCTTTTCATGACCATATCATCCACATACGCTTCCAAGTTCCTCCCTATCTGCGATTGGAATGCGAAGTCTACCAATCGCTGATAGGTCGCTCCGGCGTTTTTTAATCCGAACGGCATTTTGGTGTAACAATACGTCCCCCGTTCTGTATAAAATGCCGTCTTCTCCTCATCGTCTTTGTCCATCTGAATTTGATGGTAGCCCTTGTAAGCATCTAAAAAGCATTTATATTTGTATCCCATGACGGATTCAATCTTCCAGTCTATCTCTGGCAGAGGATAATAATCCTTGGGGCACGAGGAGTTCAGGTTTTTAAAGTCGATACACATCCTCCAGCTTCCGTCACACTTCTTGACCAACACCGGATTGGATATCCATGTGGGGTATCTTACCGGGCGGATAATGCCGGCTCTGACCCATTCCTCCACCTCTTCGTTGATTACTTGGTTTTTTTCTCGTGAGAATGTTCTCCGTTTTTGGGCTATCGGTGTATCAGAGATGTTCACGGAGAGAGAGTGTTGTATCAGACGCCTCGGTACCCCTGTCATGTCTGCCGGCTCCCAGGCAAAAATATCTTTGTTCTTTCTTAAAATCTCAATGAGTTGCTTCCGGCATTCCCGCGAGAATCTTGTCCCTATGGTTACCCGTTGCTCAGGGTAGGCCGCATTGACCAGAATATCTTCCGTTTGCATTGGGTCCTTTTGAGTTTCTTGGCTCCCAGTTTCTATCTCACCCCCAGAAGAACAGCTTTTCCTAGTATCCTGTCCTTCTTCTAACCTCCTACACTCCATGACCACCGCTCTTTTTGCGATCAGGGTAGCTATTCCTCCCGGAGTGGGGAATTTCATCATAGCGTGGATGGTAGAAGGTATGGCCCTCAATTCTTTTAGACCTGTTCGACCCAGTATCACATTGTAAGGAGAGGGCGACTTTACTACTGTAAACGTCATCATAACCTTCCGGAATAATCCATGGTCCCCCATACGTACTTCTAGTTCAATCTTCCCCATTGGTTGGATGACCTCTCCGGAAAAGCTCACCAAGGGGGAACTGGTTTCCCGCAGCCTGGATTGGATTGACGGGCACAAGTTTCTAAAACAATGTTCGTACATAACTTGGACAGAGGCACCTTCGTCTACAAACACCCTTCTCACGAAGTAACCCTCTATCTCTGCTTCCACAATTAGCGGCGCTTCGGATAGGTCGTCCGCGGCTATCCGGGGGAAGGATATAGGGACGGTCATCCAATCTTCGTCATAAAACCTACCCTTCCTTTTGCGGTCTTCTAAGTAATGACATACCATGTTGATCACCTTCCCCTTTCCGTTGTGACCTCTCGGTCTTTCCCGTCCCTTCTGTTGAACGTTTTTGACCAAATGATCCAATTTCCCAGATTCTAGAGCCACCTCCAACTGCTTTTTTAGATGATAACAGTCATTGGTTAGGTGGCCTCGCTCCCCGTGATATTCACAGAACCGATCCTCGTTTTCTTTGCTCGGCTTTCCTTGCAACGGGGGTGGTGGGGGCAGGTTTAAGTGATGTTCTGTGGAAAGTATTTCCTTAGGCTGCTTAGATAGGCCGGAGAGTAAAATCCGATTTCCGTCAGGTTTATTGAAATCGTTGCGCCTAGTTTCGTTCCGGTGTCGCGTCTCGGCTTTCGGAGCGACGTATGGGGAAAAAACCTCCCTTTGTCGAGAGTCATTTCTCTCCCAAGGCCGCCGGTCATTCCTTCTCCTGTCACCAAACCCTCCACTGGGATCTCTTGGGATCTGGAGGTTTCCCCTCCGAGATAACTCGTGTGCCTCTCCCCTTGGCAGTTCAGTGTTCTTATAGGCTTCTTCTGCTCGAATATAATCATCTACCCTGGTTATCATTTCTTTCACGGATTTTGGGACCTGATCGGAAAACTTCTTAGCCAAGTCGGGGCACCGGTGAGCATTCATGAATGCCGATATTTTCATGAGCTCGGGGACCCCTGGTATTCTGCTAGCTTCATCGGTCCACCGTTCTTTGAACGTTGGCAGTGTTTCATTGGCTTGTCTAACAATTCGGGTTATCTCTGTGGGATCTTTCAGGTTCTTTTGTCGCAGTGCGAATCTGGTAGTGAATTGTTCCCTCAGTTTGTCCCAACCGTCAATGCTCCCCGGTTCTAAATTGCTGAACCATCCTTGAGCTGCCCCGTCCATGGTTTGTTGGAACATTCGGCACCATACCGGCATTGGCCATTCCCCTTGATTCGCTGCTCCCACAAAACGGTTGATGTGATCATCCGGATCGGCCGAGCCGTCATATAACTTCAGGTTGGTAGGCATAGTATACTTGGGACCAGCAAACTCTACTATCCTCCTTGTGAAGGGTGACTGAGCTACTTCCTTATGGGGTTTGCTGAGGTCATCTTTGGGGTTTGGCCCAACATCTTCTTGCTCATCTTCGTCATCGAAAGTGATTCGGATCGGTTTAACAGCGCCGGTTCTCGTTGCATTGTACTTCTTAAGGAGAGCCTCCAATGACACCACCTGGGCTTGTATTTGCTCTGGGATTTCGGAGGTTTTGTCGAAGACCCCACTTCCCCCTATGTGTTCCGGAGGGGAGTCGGGTTCCGGCGGAGGTGGTAACTCCGAACCTGTCATCCGGTTCTCTGGCAGAATGAATCAGGGTCCCACGGATGGCGCCAATTTGTTGAAGCAAAATACCGCTGTCCTTCTTGACTTGAGAGTTTAGCTTCTATCAGAGATGCCGGAGGGAATAGACTTTCCTTCCTGCACAAGAAACGACACACGTTAGCCTCGCCCTGGACGGTGTCCAGGACCAAGCTCCGGTGTGAGAGTAAGTCGGGAGTAGAATGTGGTAATAAATGCAGTGATCGATGTAAGTGTGTGTGTCTTTATTGCAAAACATTAAATGTGTTGGGGTATTTATACTACCCCAAGCATGTACCTGTGTTACTGTTGTGGTGCTATTCACGCAGGCCTATTTTACCTGCTTGCAGGGCTACAGCCACCCTACTGGGTAGGCCACGTGGTAAGGTTCCCGTGAAACCCGCTGACTTGGTCGGTTGTTAGTCACTCCGGACCGGACGGCAAGATAGGCCGTCCGGTCAATGATCTTGCCGGACATCAGGACGTCCGGACACATACGCCAACATATCCGGATTCAAATTAAGGAAATGATGGGAAAAAGATTTGTGTGTTTCGAACATACCACGAGAAGAGAAAGAGATTAGAGACGGATTGAGGCAAACCACGAACCAAAAAACACGAACAAACACACTCACGAATCACCTATATGTGACCCACGTCACATTAAACCCGAATCAAACCCACGATCCTCAACCGTTGATCTTCCTTGCGTCAAAAATAGCGGCGACGGTGGATGGTGGTGCCAGAGGTGGTGATGTCCGGATGTGCTAGAGAGAGAGATAGACGGATAGATGTGTGTGTGTTACTAGAGTTTCAAATGAGGAAACCCTAAATCCTTATGTATTTATAGCCACAAAGGTTAAAAACAAAGTGGAAAATTGATGGAAGATGAGGGGCGACGGTGAAAGTTCTACCACAGGGACCATTCTTGAAATTGTTATGGTTCGGGACTCGTTTAGGCTCGATAACAATTGATCGAGGACTAAAAATATGCACCGTTGAATTCAAAATTATTATTCCACGAAAAACGAGTAGTTACATGACTGATAACTTATAAATATCATATAAATCACATTAAAACATTTATTTGGTTTGCGGTTGTGCCGGTACGCATTGTGTGCGGTTTTCACGGTTTGCGAGATAATATCTCGTTTTCAAGTCAAATGAGTTCGGAAAATTCAAAAACGAAATATAAGTAATAATGAGCATAATTTATTATTAAAATAGGTTCCGAAAATTACCGTTTGCCACATATTATGACATCGTTTTTTGTTTATCATTGTCTCTAACGATTCCATTAGGTATCATAAATAGAAATCAAGCCTGTTTTCTTTTTAAATCTATTTAATAGTTCTCTTCATCTAGGAGGTTTAGGATGTTCTTTTGATTATAAGTTTAAAAACGAATAAATACATGAACAAAGCTTACTAACAAGCATATTCACCACTATTGGGGCATTTCCTTGTTGTCATCATTCCCCCGCCGTGAACGTGTAAAGAAGATAGGTTCAATCTCGCTTTTTCAAAGGACGAATTAGGTCCTTGGGGGAAAGCAAGTTGACACCCAAAAGAGATGCACTTAATCAAGGATTCCTCCACTGATTGATCTAACACGTGTTGGATAATTTAACCAGCATATATAATAATTTTCGTATTTAGATTATCAATAATTTTGTTACGAAATAATGATGATCAACAAGAAGTATAAGCTAGAAGAACAGAGAAATTGTGGAATGCATTTTATTGATGATAAAAAACTACAAGTGAACCTCTATTTATAGGGTTCTTACAATAAATGTATAGCATTAAGAGGGATACAAAAAGACATAGGTTATGAAGGTTATGGTATATGGATAGCCACACATAAATATTCATAATACTCCCTCTTGGCTATGCATCATTAGTTGTCATACGATTAGATCTGCTGCCTCGTTAAAAACCTTGCTAGGAAAAACCTGGTGGGAAAAAAACCATAGCTAAGGGAAAAAGAGTGCAGCCCCTATGTTCTCCCACTGATTATTAGATCACTGAAGTTCATTGAGTCTTCGCATTCCAATGCCGTGAACCGACTTCTTAAATGTTGCAGTGGGAAGTGCTTTGGTAAACAAATCTGCTAAGTTCTCACTTGAATGGACCTTTTGAACAATAATATCGCCGCTCTTCTGTAATTCATGAGTGAAAAAGAACTTCGGTAGAATATGCTTGGTTCTGTCAACTTTGATGTATCCGTCTTTAAGTTGAGCAATGCATGCTGCATTATCCTCATACACGATTGTTGGGGCTCCCTGGCCTGAAGAGATACTACATGATTCACGAATATGTTGTACCACATTTCTTAACCATGCGCATTCCCGACTAGCTTCATGGATGGCCAAAATCTCTGCATAATTCGATGAAGTGGCACTCATTGTTTTCTTCACGGAACGCCATGAAATGGCAGTACTGGAACTTTTGAAAACATATCCAGTTTGGGACCGACTAGTATGGGGATCAGACATATATCCTGCACAGTGACGAAGCTAGGATTTTTCAGCCGGGTAGGCCAAAACAAAAAATTGGGAAAAAGATACCGACAAAAAAGCAATACAGATTTAAAGAGTCTTACAATAAGAGTTTTTCATTTAAAGCGTGCACGACGCTTTTTAACATCATTAAAATCATCTAGAACACTATCTAAACTAAAGGTATCTGCAATATCCTTTTCAATATAAAGTACTAAATTATCTGAAAGAAACTCATCACCCATTTTATTACGTAATTTGTTCTTCACAATTTTCATGGCGAAAAACGCACGTTCAACACTTGCAGTAGACACCGGAAGAGTTAGCACCAGTCGTATCAACCTGTCAACTAGATAATAGCTTGAAAACGACGTGGATGAGTTTTTGATCCTGTTAAAGGGTATTTGGGTAGCACTAATCGATGAGGTCCAGATTTCAAGTAAGCTCGTCGAATCTCGTCTCTCTTATTAACCGGATAATTCCATATTGGTTGACGTAGTCCAGGGTCACGTTGAATAGACGAAAATGTAGCATTCTCGACTACTGAAATCGGTGGAGGATTCTCGTCCCTTGGTGGTTCTTTATTCTCTTCTTCTAATGTCGTATCCTCTTCAATTCTTGGCGATACACTTCGTGAAAAAAATGAATCGACCCTTTTCTGTTTTTTTGTCATCGATGTATATCTAGTAAATTCACACAACAAATCACAACTATTAACCAAATGTTTTTGAATAACAAATTGAGAAATTGTAAATTGTCAATCATAGTTTTGTTGAAGATTGTTGTAGCAATATATAGTACTCCTGTATCCTACTCAAGTTCTAAATATTTACCCACTAAAATGCTAAATCCCAACTAGTTATACATATTTATGAAAAGTAAAATACTAATACATTATAATTTATGAAGAATTGAAGAAAGGTCAAAGAATTAGTGAGTTACATACCTGATTATTCAAAACAAATATAAGATATGGAATAAAAGTCTTGATTCTTTAATGATAGATGTAGAATTATGGTTTAATATAATTATTGAGTAAGAATCATAAAGTGGTTTTGTCCATCGGACTTCCCCTGTACCTGTTCTTCAATTGGTTTTTCCCCTTTTTAATAATGCAATGTGTGAATGTGTTTTCTAATGTATTTAGTGGGCTGTATTTTTTATTTTGGGTGGGCCAGTTGAAATTTTATGTGGAAAATACATAGCAACATATCTATACTAATAGTATTCTTAAAAAAAGTGGGGTTGGCCTTGGCCCATCCAAGTACCAATGTGCCTCCGTCACTGATCCTGCATCTGCAATACCAACTAGATCTCTTTCGGATGAATTGGTGTAATATAAACCCATATCTTTTATACCTTGAAGATAGCGAAATATTTGTTTCACCCCATTCCAATGTCTCCTTGTTGGACACGAGCTATATCTTGCCAATAAGTTTAATGAAAATGATATATCGGGTCGTGTATGACTCGCAAGAAATAACAATGCTCCAATGGCACTTAAATAGGGTACTTTAGGACCAAGAATTTCCTCATCATCATCTGGAGGTCGAAAAGGGTCCTTTTCTATATCTAAGGTCCTTACAACCATTGGGGTGCTCAATGGATGGGATTTTTCCATATAAAATGTTTTTAGCAACTTCTCTGTGTATGCCTTTTGGTGGACAAGGATTCCATTCTTAAGATGTTCAATTTGTAATCCAAGACAAAACTTTGTTTTTCCCAGATCTTTCATCTCAAATTCTTTCTTGAGATATTCAACTGCCTTTGGTAGCTCACCTGGAGTTCCAATGATATTCAGATCATCAACATACACAACAATTATGACATACTCAAATCCAGACCTTTTTATAAAAATGCATGGGCAAATTGAATCATTTCTATATCATTCCTTTAATAAATATTCACTAAGGCGATTGTACCACATTCGCCCAGACTGCTTCAACCCATAAAAAGATTTATTCAGTTTGATTGCATATTGTTCTCGAGAACTTGCTTTACATGATTCAGGCAGCTTAAACCCATCTGGAAGCTTCATGAAGATTTTTGTATCAAGTGAACCGTATAAATAGGCTATCACAACATCCATTAGACGCAGATCGAGTCCTTCTTGTATTACCAGACTAATTAGATACCGAAAAGTAGTTGCATCCACCACTGGAGAATATGTCTCCTCATAATCTATACCTGGTCTTTGTGAATATCCTTGTGCTACCAAGCGTACTTTATAATGAGTAATTTCGTTTTTTTCATTTCGTTTTCGCACAAAGACCCATTTATACCCAACAGGTTTTATACCTTCAGGTGTACGGACTATCGGTCCGAAAACTTCTCGTTTTTCAAGAGATTTTAATTCTGCCTCAATTGCGTCTTTCCATTTTGGCCAATCATTTCTATTTTTGCATTCCGGAACTGACTTTGGTTCTTGATCCTCATCATTTTCCATAACTTCTAGCGCTACATTATATGCAAAAGCATCATCGACGTCGATTTCATTTCGGTTCCAAACCTTTCTAGACATGATATAATTTATTGAGATCTCTTCATTTTCGGGTACCCGAGGTTCATCTTGAACTGTCATGTCTAATTTCCTTATAGAGGATCCTTCTGGTGTTTCTTTAACCTCAACTTGACCATCTTGATTATAGGCTCCCTTTTTCTTTCGAGGATTTTTATCTTTGGAATCGATTGGTCTACCACGCTTTAGGCGTGCCTTAGACTCATTAGCAATTTCTGAATGTTCTTTAGGAACATCAATTTTGACAGGAGCATTAACAGCTGGTATATGTGACTTGGTTACTCTTTTAAGGTCAGTAAACGCGTCTGGTAATTGATTTGCTAACCCTTGTAAATGAATTACCTTTTGAACTTCTAGTTCACATTCTTTTGTTCGAGGATCAAGATGAGATAATGATAATTCTTTCCAACTTATTTCTCTTCCCAGTTGTTTCTTTTCTCCCTCTAATGTTGGGAATACTGACTCATCAAAATGACAATCAGCAAATCGAGCCGTAAACAAATCCCCCGTTGATGGCTCTAAATATCTAATTATAGATGGTGAATCATACTCAACATATATTCCCATTCTCCTTTGAGGTCCCATTTTTGTGCGTTGTGGTGGAGCAATTGGGACATACACTGCACAACCGAAAATTCTTAGATGGGAAATATTTGGTTCCTGACCAAAAACCAACTGTAATGGGGAGTAAGTATGGTGACTCGTTGGCCTGATACGAATTAGTGTTGCTGCATATAAAACAGCGTGGCCCCAAGCAGAAACTAGTAGTTTCATTTTCATAATCATGGGCCTTGTAATCATCTGAATCCTCTTGATAAAAGACTCAGCAAGCCCATTTTGTGTATGAACGTGAGCTACTAGATGTTCTACACTTATCCCAATAGACATACAATAGTCATTAAATATTTGGGATGTAAACTCACCAGCATTGTCCAAACGTATTGTCTTTATAGGATAATCTGGAAAATGTGCTCTTAGTCTTATTAATTGAGCAAGTAATCTTGCAAATGTCATATTGCGACTTGACAATAAGCACACATGTGACCATCGAGTAAATGCATCGATTAAAACCATAAAGTATCTAAAATGTCCACAAGGTGGATGTATGGGCCCAAATATATCCCCTTGGATTCTTTCCAGAAAATTAAGAGATTCATTCCCTATCTTAGCTGGTGATGGGCGTGTGATCAATTTTCATTGTGAGCAAGCAACGCATGTAATATCTTTCGTTTCTAGAACCTTATGGTCCTTTAATGGGTGTCCGTTTGAATTTTCTATTATCTTTCGCATCATTAGTGATCCGGGATGGCCTAACCGATCATGCCAAACGATAAATTTTTCTCGGTCAATAAGTTTTTTATTTAAGACCACATCTATTTCAACTATATTAACCTTGATGTAATACAACCCGGATGAAAATGCGGGTAATTTTTCTAACACTTTCTTTTTACCCAAGATCACATTCGTAATATGAAGGTACTCATCACGTCCTTCATTTGTAGTTTCAATATGATATCCATTTCGATGAATATCTCTAAAACTTAATAAATTCCTTTGAGACATTGGGGAAAATAGTGCATTGTCAATTTTAAACATTGTACCTTCGGGTAATAATATATGTTCTTTTCGATAACCTTTTATTAGTTTTGCACTACCCGAGATTGTATTAACATTTGATTCTTGTAGGTTTGTTTGATCAAAATATTTCTCCTTTTTTAGTATCGTGTGTGTGGTTGCACTATCCACTAGACATATGTCTTCATCATCAATAATAAGTTGTGTCACACGATCCATATTCTTCAAAATAAAACACATATCATAAGTAAAATGTTTAACGGAATAATTAAAAGGAAATAACATATTTTATTAAGCCAAATGAGTAGATAGAGTACGTCTCATAGGACAACATAGGTAACTTGAAAGAAACTAAACGAAACAAAAACAAGATCAACATCAACGTGAAGACGTTTTATTCTTGGCTTTATTGACACTCTTATTATTATTGGCTTTGTGGATCACTCGTTTGTGAGGAAATCACTCACATCCAAATGAGCGTTATCATTTTGGTCTTCTGGAACACCAAGGTTGTTAATACCGAGGCTATCGATATCAAAGCTATCAAATTTTCCTTCATCATATGCAAAGTTAACTTCGACCCGTTTTCCTTTGTTTTTTTGGGATAGTTGGTAGAGTTCTACCAAATGTTTAGGTGTGCGACATGCACGGGCTCAATGATTAGTACCACCACAACGATAGCATACAGTTTCTATGGCACCTTTTATTTTTTCACCTCCATCAATTTTGATCATTTTTCCTTTATCTTGCCATTTTTTATGACCACTTGTATTCCCATATTGGAAACCATGTCCATGGCCACGTCCTCGTCCACGGTCAGATCCACGACCGCGACCTCCATTTACCATATTTGCTTCCAAAAGTAGAGCAGTCCAGTTGGATGTGACTCATGGTTTTTCATCAATAATTCATTGTTTTGTTCCGCGACAAGTAAACACGAAATCAAATCACAATACTTTTTAAAGCCTCTTTCGCGGTACTGTTGTTGCAATAGTAAATTAGAGGTATAAAATGTAGAGAATGTTTTTTCAAGCATTTCTTCATCAGTGATTTTTTCTCCACATAAAGTTAATTGGGAAGTAATTTTAAACATTGCATAATTATATTCACCAACTGTTTTAAAATCCTGGAACCTTAAATGAACACAGTCATAGCGGGCTCTCGGTAAAATTACTGTTTTTTGATGTTCATATCTGTCCTTCAAATGATTCCAAAGGACAAGTGGGTCCTTAACAGTAAGATATTCATATTTTAAATTCTCATGGAGGTGATGGCGTAAGAATATCACTGCCTTAGCCTTTTGTTCAACAGTTGTTTCCTTTCCCGCTTTGATTGTATCACCAAGACCATTTGCCGCAAGGTGTATCTCGGCATCCAGAACCCAAGACAAATAGTTTTGTCCAGTTATGTGCAAAGCCAAAAAATCAAGTTTCACATGATTCGACATGGCTAGCTATATTATCACATATACACAAGTTAACATTTACTCAGTTTGCAAAATAACTCATTTAGTTAGCATCATACGAAAAGTTATAGAATCAATTAAGGCACCATAAAATATTAGTACATAACATTACCTTTTCAGTTACATGCATCATTAAATTTAATTATATGGTCATTTTACACAATGCAATAATATTCATGAGAGAAAAAAAAACAACTTTACATTTTAACAAAACTAGGTAAGGGATGTTTAGTGATCATGCAAGGTTGAATCATAGATTAAATCAGTGTCAAAATAAAGTCTTGAAATTTGTAATGGCTTGCAACATATACTTATAAAACTTAAGTGGATTTCAAGCACAATTGTATTATTAAACAGTTAGGCTATATCAAACAATACACAGCAAGAAAGGAAATAATAACAAATAATAAGAAAAGAAAATGTATCAATTACAGATGGTCACAAATAATAACAAATAATAAGAAAGGAAAACCATAGTATACAAAAGACAATTTACGCCATAGAAAGATAGTAAAAATTTAACTCTCAATATGCATTAAATAATGATATATACTTAATGTAGTTTGATACAAAAAAAAAAAAAAAAAAAAAAAAATAGGATTCTAATCTAACATATCGAATACCCGTGATAAGCAAAATACCATATACGACAGAAATAACTCGCATATAACATCTATACAGGAAGTAATATTATTTCATGTTTTATTAAATTGTTAAACTTAACATCATAGCAAAGAAAGAGGGCATACATATTATTACGTGACAACCTTTTTCTTTATTTATCATATAGTCAAACGTTATACACTAGCCAAGAAATAAAAGATTAAGATGTAATATCATGCATCAGTTTAACGTCAAATTTTGCATGAGCATATATGCATGTTTTGCTTATTAATATTAAACTAACAAAGATTTAAACTAACAAAAATCATGCGTCAAATTTTGATAGAGCACATTTTTCTAAGATAGATAAACTTTAGCAAACACATACCACATGTCGTACATATAAATAAATGGATATCAATACATACCGATCAAAATCAAAGATTGCGTTTCGAGACTATCGTGCTGATAACGTGTTACGAAATAATGATGATCAACAAGTATAAGCTAGAAGAATAGAGAAATTGTGGAATGCATTTTATTGATGATAGCAAACTACAAGTGAACCTCTATTTATAAGGTTCTTACAATAAATGTATTTTGTACAAGCATTAAGAGGGGATACAAAAAGACATAGGTTATGAAGGTTATGGTATATGGATAGCCACACATAAATATTCATAATAAATTTTATTTTGTTACTAATTTATTTGATACAATAAGTATTTCCTAAAAAAAAATTCATTGGAAGAATCAGAAGGAGAAGCAGAACGTCGATGCTTGACGCGATCGGTATGTTACCTCTTATTAGTGACAACGTCATGAAGTTTTAATCTATTTTTTGCATTTTTATGGACGTACTTCCTCAGTTTTAAAATGACCCAATATATTTTCTAACCACACGGTCACCATTTTTACCATATATTTCACTTTAGCTAATTATCAAGTGTATTGCATCATAAACTTGTATTAATATACTAGGCGATTATCGGCGTCTGGCAGTGGACAATTAACGATATGCGATATTATGACAAACGTTTTGTTTAACATTCAAAATAAAACGGAAAAGATCAAAATATAATTGCAAACGGTTGTAACATCCAAAAATTTAACTCTAACAAAAATTCTTAACATGGTTTGAAATTCATGAATGGTACAAGAGTATATAGTATGACATTTTTTTTTTTTTTTTTTTTGCAAACAATGAATACTTTCCAAAGTTACCATGCAAAGTAATAGAAATCAAGTTTGTCTTTCACGAATGACAGTTTTCTTTGCAAACCATGAATACTTTCCAAAGATACCATGCAAAGCATATTTTTCACTTTTCACATTCCGTTTTTTTAATTATTGACTTGTTGACCATTTTTGTATCTTATGTAGAATAGATATAGATGGTATGATCATAAAAACCTCTTATGCAAATAGAATCGGCCTTCAAATGATTACAATCGGGTGCACATATGTCGTAACAAAAGTTGTATGCTAATTGTAGGAATTCCTGAAAATAATCTCTTCGAATCTACTTGTAGAATCAAGTCAACTCCAAAAGTTGTCGTCGTCTAATCATCACGACCAAAACAAGATGTTTCTTAGGCTGCCCCCAGTAAGGAGGCTCAATACTTCCCATTTTCCCAACCACGTCAGCTTTCTCTCTCCAGTGACCTTCAGGCGATTGGGTGCCCCAATAAGGAAAGTGAATTAAATTGTTTTTTGTTTGTTGTTTCACTCGATCGCATACTCGACCAAGTAGTGAGGAAAGTGACAGTCGATCGATTGGGTGCAGAAGGACGATCGATAGGTACTCGATCGCCTATGTCGACCGAGTAACACTACTGGGGCAGCCTTAGTGGTGATGGTCATTTTTATCTACTTTATTTTCTTTCTTTTCGATATGTTTTCTTCTTCAATGTCTATTTTTATTTACCTTTTAATGATTGTTAATTTCAAAAACCAACTATTGATATATATGATATTAAATCAAACTGTAGTTCATTTTAGTTCATTTTAATTACAGCTGATTTGTTTTACTTTTTTGTTGTTAGCATTGTGAAAACCAAAAAGGAAAACTGATAATAATTAGATTCAACTAACAAGTTATGATACAAAACATTAAATGGAATAGAAAAAGATTTAAAACCTAAACCCTAAATGTTAAACTGGCCTAAACCAACGGGTAGGGCCAATAGGCCCTATTATTATTTAACATCTCCTCTCAAACTCACAATGCTGCAACGGTAAACATTGAGAGTTTGCTAAACAGAAAATAAACTAAAACTGAAAAAACAAATAAAAGCAGAGTGTCTTGGACTGTAAACTCGGTTCTAGACGGAGTTTCAATCCGATGCGAACCAAAAGAACCAGGTGCAGATGTAGACAGGTGCGGAGCACAGAGCTACATAAATACGGAGATGAACGAGCGTAGAACAGGCAGACAAACACATAAAGATTCAGACATGAAGATTCAGACAAAACAAGGTGGAACCAGATGCAGAACCACGTGAGAAACTAGATGCAGAACCACGTGCATATCAAGACAGGTTGATGCAAACAGGCAGACAAGTGCAGACAGACAGATCAAGATAGATGCAGATAAAACCAGGCTGAAGCAGATGCAGAACCACATGTGAAATCAAATGCATAACCATGTGCGTTGCTGCAAACATGCATATTTCTGAAGACATGTGAAATCAGACAGATGCATATTGAGAACCAAACAAAACCAGATTGAATCAGACAGAGCCAGATGCAACCAAATGCGGAACTACGCATAATCAAGCGAAAATGGGCGGAACCAAAACATGTAGTTGATACCAATGCAAAACCCGAGCAGATAAGAGAAAGAAGAGCAGAGAAAGAGAAAGAGGGAAAGAGGGAAAATATAGTGGGAGAGGGTGAAATTACGTAGATGTCCTTGGGGAAAAATGATGGGGGACATGTGCCATCACCAAAACACTTTTTAGACGTTTTAATCATACCCCACATTGCAAAAGATCCGATACGTTTGAAGCAATATATATGTAATTTATCCTAAACTTTAAATAAAACGCGCACCTTCATCACGGGTGCTAATTGAAATTATTGGTGTGACCCACTTCCATTTACTTTTCCTTTTTCAATTCTTCTTTTTGATTTTGTAGAATCGGTTTCACATTCACATGATATTTCGTTGTAATTACAACTTTCATATAAATATTTCGAGTGTAATGGGATGCGTCTCTCCCATTACACCACCCCACTTGTGATGCGTCCTCAACTCGAAAAAGCACAAGTTTGTCGTAAACACGACCAATTATTTCTTCTTTGTTGTGTATGAGTGTGTGTTATTTAATTGTTTTTTGTGAAGTATATGTGTGTTTAAGTAAGGTAATTTTGCTTCATGATTTTATCTATTTGTGTAATAATTTCTTACTTTTACACAATTTTACTTTTAATAGTTTTTTATATAATTAAAGTTTGCCTCACAATATATGGTTTTGTTAACCACAACTTTATGAGTTGTTGTTAAGCCTTCACTTATATAAAAATAGCATTTAATAAACTCATTATTTTCATTTCGATAGCTTTTAAGTTTTTACTATTCTTTCAACTTGTTCCTTAAATAAAATGTGCACCTTTCAGAACGGTAATGGAAATGAATGGTGTCCCACTTCCATTCACTTTCCCTTGTCAATTCTTCTTTTTGCTTTTCTACAATTAGTTTCACATTCACATGAAATTTCCAACTTCTACATAAATATCTCATCCAAGTGTGTTAGGTAAACCATATCTGTGTCTAGCCGAGCTTCTGTTGTTAAGTGAGTTTTCTCTTTCTTGCAATCAACTTTCTACGTTTCCAGTTAATTTTAAAGGCATTTCTTTTGTTGAACATTTATTCTGTTGAAACAAATAAATCTTTCTCTACCTTCAAATCTTTCCTTATTCATCATTCCGTGCTTCCATTTCTAAATTAAATCTATCTCATTAGTATTTGATCAACATATTAGAATGGCATCTTCCATGAAAGAGTTTGAACATCTTGAAATTCAACTCAAAGAGATCAAATTAGCCACCAATAATTTTGATGAAAAAAATGTTATTGGACATGGTGGTTTTGGTAAGGTCTATAAGGGGGAATTGTCTCACTATCACTCCGAGGGGAATAGCATGGTTGCTTTAAAGCGTCTCGATCGTAGACATGGTCAAGGAGACGCCGAGTTTTATAAAGAAGTCAGAATGCTTTCGAGTTACAGACATGAAAATATCATCTCCCTCCTGGGGTTCAGCCGCGGACGGGATGAGATGATACTTGTTTATGAGTATGCATCTCGTGGAAGTCTTGATGGTTATCTAAAAGATGTCAATCTCACATGGACACAACGATTGAAGATATGCCTTGACGCTGCGAAGGGACTGAGCTACCTCCATGATCCTAGAGAGACGTACCAAAGACTAATCCATTGTGATATTAAAAGTGCGAACATTCTGCTCGATGAGAATTTCAATGCTAAAGTTGCTGATTTTGGGCTGTCAAAAATAGGCCCTGCTAATCAGCAAAATTCAGTTCTTGTCACCGATATCTTGGGTACCCATGGATACTGTGATCCTGTGTTTATGGAGACGTACACCCTCACAAAAGAGTCAGACGTATACTCTTTTGGGGTAGTGCTATTCGAAGTCTTGTGTGGGAGTCTATGCTTTGCACTCAACAATGGTCAACGTACTGTTTACGTTCCTTTTTGGAAAAAAAAGTACAAAGAAAATAAATTAAATGACATCATTCTTAAGGATCTGAAGCAGCAGATGGACACGAGTTCGTTGAAAACATTTGCAGGCATTGCATATCTGTGTTTGGAGAGATCACGTGAAGAACGGCCTGTGATGTCTCTTGTTGTGAAAAAACTTGAGAAATCACTTAGATTGCAAGAGCTTTATGATTTCAAATTAAGACGGTCTGAAGAGATACTCAATGCCGTAAATCCTCCTCTGAGATACAGATCTATCAAGGAATTTAAGGCGATACTCTCTAAAGGGTTCCTATTTAGTGGGGGCAAAAAGGTAATTATCTGATCTGCTTTGGGTTAGTTGTCAAAAAGTTTAGAATGCTAAACTGTGATCTATAAAAAAAATTAGACTAATTCTAGATTTTCACATTATTGATACCAAATAGAGTGATTAGAGTTTGCATGCTATATATTTTGAACTACAATGCAATATTTTTTTTAAGGTCTATCTTTAAAAAAAAAATGATTTTTTTAAACATGTGTCGGGTTGGGTAATGGGTCAAAATGTGTAACTTTTATATACTGGTCGAGTTGGGTTAACCCACCAACACATCTCTAATCTTCCTTTATTTTTACTTGTGCTATATAAACTGTTGTTCCTGTTTACTTGGTTATTAACTATTAAGAAGTTTAACAACTAAGAAATATGTCTTCTAAGATTAGTTTACAATTAAACAATATATATATATATATATATATATATATATATATATATATATATATATATATATATATAGGGAATATATTAGCTACAATTA
Organism: Chrysanthemum seticuspe; assembly: GCA_019973895.1. Taxonomy (NCBI): domain Eukaryota; kingdom Viridiplantae; phylum Streptophyta; class Magnoliopsida; order Asterales; family Asteraceae; genus Chrysanthemum; species Chrysanthemum seticuspe. The sequence goes on along the minus strand of BPTQ01000001.1, from coordinate 5,313,107 downwards.
ATTGTAGCTAATAAGCTACAATTTTAAGCTAAAAAATGTGGGTCCTGATTCTTTTTGTGGGTCCTGATTCTTTTCTGTGGGTCCCAGATTCATTGCTAGTGCATTTTTAGGAAGAATTGTAGCCAATTAGCTACAAAAATTGTAGCCAACATATCCCCATATATATATATATATATATATATATATATATATATATAACATAATGAAGTAATTTTCAACGTTTAACTTTTTATTGATATATCAAAGAATTATACTCATATGTTTGCGGAATAACACTTGAGATTGAATGACAATGTATGTTTGGTGATCTCCTCACTACGCTCAAACACAAACCCAAGTTAGTGTTTGAGTAAGAACTATGACAACCATCAGATCAGAAACTTAGTTCTATTTGGAGGAATATGTGCTCTTAAAAGTGTTAATAACTTTTAATACAAGAGATACATATATTCCTACTTTACATCATATTTATAGGTAAAGTCAATATGGATACCCAGGGTAAAAGGTACATGTCAACATTTGATTAGCAAAAATACACTTTGTATTTTTGCTTCTATTCCTAGTATGCTACCCGACATACTTTAAAGAACAATGTTGACAACTTTTTGTATCTCTTACCAATTATAGTAAATCTTGACTTTTGGTAAGTACTTTACACTTATCTTCCCAAGATGTTTCCCGCCTATATATCATTTTGTTGAGACGGAGTCCGTGAGTTATTGTAATCACTCACTGACTCTATCATCCAGATCTTGGTTCTTGTCTTCACTCTCTGAGATCCGCCTAAGGTTGTGATGAGTCTTTCTTTCATATGTTTTTCCTTTTTTTTATAAACTCTAAAATGTATCTAGTAAGATGCAATAATTTATATAGTTTAATGTAGAAATGAGTGAGCTTGTGTGTTTGTATGTAAAAGTATGGCTGCAATTAGTTTGCCCTCTAATGTGCTTGTCATGCTTGCTCTTTATATCAGGGTCAGGAGCAATTTGCACCATCAGTTTATAGCAATTCGACAGGGGGAAGACATTTGGAGCCAAATTTTGATGTTTCTAAATACACACCTGAAAGTGACCATGGAGAAAGGAATAGTTTGATGCTTAACGGTCAGACAACTCAATCATCAGATAATACTAGTCAGCAGAACTTTGCTTCCGGGCCTGTCAGGTTGCATAAATATATTTGAACTTGTAATATATATGTTAGTTGTTACAGCAATTTTGTTACTCTAGCATTTACTGCCAAGTACTTTACTGATGTTTCATCTTTTTATCAGTTACAACACAGATCAAGTTTATGACTCTAATAGGGCAATCAGTAGATTTGAAGACCCTGCCAATAGCAATTACTGGGTTGATTATTATGCTTTGAAAGGTAACAAATATATTTATTGCAAGTTATTGGTCCTATAAAATTGTTTTATATAGAAATGTAGAAGGTAATTTACGGCCCTTATTATTCCCCCTGTTATAAATTCGAACTAGATGAGACAGTTGACCCATTTTTACCTATAAATAGGTCGATTTGGGTTATGTTTATCACTAATGTGTCAAATGGCTTAAACTATAGGTGTATTAAAGTTGGCTTCACAGCTAAAGTGGTTTTGGGGTCAAGTCCCAAATGGGACAAATGTTTATGGTTGTGTTAGTTTTTTTTACCTGGGTTTCGACTTGCTGTTGCAAGCCGAATAATCTCAGGGCGACTACCCTTTTTGATAGCCCGGAGTCATCGCAGGTGAACCTCCGTGGCCACATGTGGTGGATTAATTTTCTCTCCAAGGTTTGAACCCGGGACCACCAGGGAGTTACCCACTTATGAGACCGAATCCAAACCACTGGGTCACCCATGTGGTTATGGTTATGTTGGTTTGCAATCCACTCATTTCAATTATAGTTAATTACATAATTGGTCCTTAAGGTTTACCGGATCTTGCAGAGAATGTCCTTGTGTTTTTTTTTTGACGGGTCATGTCCTCGTGGTTTTGACCCATTACGGGTTTGGTCATTTGTCCAATAATTCAGTTAGTTGACCGTTAACTTGAAGGGTATTTTTGACTTTCCACATGTTTTGGCAAACCACAAGGACGATTTATGTAACTAAAAAAAAAAAAAAAAAAAAAAAAAAAACATTTAAAAAAAACATAACATTTAAAAAAAATATTTATTATACTTAAATTTGGGCTTATGTATAATGTGAGGGCTTAAAAAATTTATTAATACTTAAAAGATTTATTAAACAGTTTTTATACGCTTAAAAAAAATTTATACGCATTAAAAAAAGTTTTTTTTTAAACGCTTAAAAAAAATTATTAATACTTAAAAAACTATTTAATAAAAAAAACGAAAGCGTATAAAAATGTATAAGAAGCGTATAAACATTGATAAAAACGTATAAAAACTTATAAAACAGACGAAAACGTATAAAAATATACAAAAATCGTACATAATACGCATTAAAAAAAGTTTTTTTTTTAAGTATTAATAAATTTTTCTAACCTTCACGTTGTACATTAGCCAAAAAAAATTTAAGCCTTCACGTTGTGAGGGCCTCATTTTTTTATTTTTTATTTTTTAAAAAGTTTATTATACTTAAATTTTTAAGTCAAGAATTTAAGTATAATAAAAAAAATTAAGTTTTTTTTAAGTTTTAATAAAAAATTTTGAGGCCCTCATGTTATACATAAGCCCAAAATTTAAGTATAAAAAAAAATAAATAAAATAAAATAAAATAAAAAATTTCTTAGGCCCTCACATTATACATAAGCCCAAATTTAAGTATAATAAAAAAAATTAATGTTTTTTTTATAACGTTTTTTTTTTTTTTTTTTTTTTTTTTTTTTTTTTTTTTTTTACATAAATCGTCCTTGTGGTTTACCAAAACATGTGGAAAGTCAAAAATACCCTTCAAGTTAACGGTCAACTAACAGAATTATTGGTCAAAGGACCAAACCCGTAATGGGTCAAAACCATGAGGACATGACCCGTCAAAAAAAACACAGGGACATTCTGTGCAAGATCCGGTAAACCTTAAGGACCAATTATGTAATTAACTCTTTCAATTATTTCTTTTGTATGTTAATTGACAGCTAAAAATGACCTTTTTTTATCTGCAACCATTTTGAGATGTCACCAAACCCACCTATTTGACCACATTTATTTTTTTTAAGTAGTTTAAAATTATTTATAGATAATTCTTGAAGTTAATGTATAGAAATTAGTTTAGTTAATGATTAAGAATGATAGTTTATTGGGTATGAATTCTTATCAAGGTTATCTTAATAATAGGGCTTGAGGGTTATAATTTCATTATGTTGCATTTGATAATTTATTTTAGTACCGGTAATGTGTTAAATCTGGTTTTAAATTTATAAAATCCGACTTACCATAATAAACTAACACTTACGGGCAACATAACAAATCAATTATAGCTAGTTTGGTAAGTGTAGGTCATTCGCAATGAGTAGTTAATCCTAAACGTTAACCTAACGGGTTTTCTACAGTTTTAAGGGGGGGGGGGGGGGTTTCAATCTGAGAGATTGACACGAATTTTAAGATTAATTAAACTACTAAAAGCAAATCAAAGTAAATTAAACTACGATTGTTATCAAATTAAGAAGAAAGTGTTATATTAATCCTACTATATTTTATTGATCCGTTTATAAGTGCAATGACCTAATGACTTATGTTGGTTGACTAAGGAATTGCAGACAACAATTCCTATCTATTGTAAACTAAACTGAGGGCTAGTCGCACCTAGTTCTATGAATGCAACTTATATCCCTGAAATAAATTATCGAGCTACTCACTCACGTTCACGCAATACTAATCTATATGATTATATGCGATAACCTAGGTCTAGTAGCGAAACCTACTCTTCTCAAGTACTAACTATTTTGAAGAGCACTATGCTAACTTACGTATTTTAGTCGATTCATCTAACCTAGGGAGTCTAAGTCTCTAGTCCATTTGGAAGTGCACGCATGAAGCCAAGTCATGAATACCGACCATAATGATACGGATTACCGGTTCATAGTTAAAGAACTACAATGTGATAATCTAGACAATAGATAAATAATGATAAACACGTAAACGAACATAATATTTGAATTGCCATAGTTAAATATGTCGTATGCCTTCAAATCTTGATATACTTGGACTGGGGATAAGTTCTTCAATACGACGTATGGTGAGAGTTTCAAACTCCGTATGTCTTCTTAAATTGACTTGGGCTTTGCCTGCAAGGGCTTAGATACATCGTATTGACAGAGTTAAATACACCGTATTCTTCTGATTTCGATACCTCTTGAATTCTTATAAGTAATTTATACGGCGTATCTCCAGAATATGGATACGCCGTATGCTCTTGCTGGAACTTGTACAAATCTTCCTATTTAGCTCCAAGTTTCGTCGTTTTTCGTGTCTTTTCCGATATTGCTCCATAAATGCTAAAAATAACAAAAGTAAGCAATTAAATATCGATTCTCATATAAAAGCATGATAAATAAGCATTATACATGGGATAAATGATGCATAAATATAGTACTTATTTGATCAAATCAACCAAACCTCTCAAACGTTGGCTAGATTTAGTTTTTTGGTTATTCGATTTACGGTTTGTATTTATTCTTTTCTCGAGTCAATTCAAATTGGTAAAAGAGCAGCCAATTCTGAACCAAGGGCTGATTAAAAGATTGAGATGGTCAAGATGGTGCAAGTCCATTGTAGATGGAAATTATGAACGGGTGGTTGTTGCAACATATGTCATAGTAGAGACGACATACAAGGGAGTGATAGAATGATATGATAGAGACAGTAACAGGCAATAAAGTCGATAAAGTGATTAAATTCAATGATGGAAGAAAGATTGACAAGTGTGCTGATTGGGCACGAAGAATATAATATTCATCGGGGCTTAAGTAAACCACACAATTCTATAAGCACTCATTTATTTCATTTATTTATGTGGACACGAGTTTACATTTTAAATACGGCTAAATTGCTGAAAACGGAAATATAATTATCAAATTGTAAGCACAGATTACTTTAATATAAAAATAAATATACGCGATTGTACTTATAACAATGACTCATATAATTTTTATTTATTTATATAAGGATATCTAGAAAAATATTTTTAAAAAACTTTAAAAAGTATACTTTAACTTTATCAACGCTTATTATGTGCTATTAAACTTAAAAATATACAATATATATGTTGTTTAAAAACTCCAACATATAAATATACATAAGATTATAAATGTCATTTTTTTAACTATATATATTTACTAAGGACTCATTTATTTCATATTAAAAGTATGAAAAATGTGGACACGAATTTGAATATTAAATACGGCTAAATTATTGAAAACAAAAATATAATTATCAAATTGTAAGTACAAGCTACTGTAATATATAAAAAAACGTGATTGTACTTATAACAACTACTCATGTAACTTTTATTTATTTATATAAGGATATGTAGAAAAACATTTTTAAAAAACTTTAAGGAGCATATTTTAACTTCATCAACGTTTATTATGTGCAACTAAACTCGCATCTTGTGTACATCATAATATCAATAGTAAAATTTAAATAGGAACATCAACATCTATATCGGCTAAATATAGTTGAATCTTGAGTTATCTAACAAAATTTTTTTACAAAATTTGATCATACAAAATTCTAATGGATATTAATGGATAATGAAAAACCCGTGCATAAGTATATAATTATATGTAATTACTTTTAAAGACACAATATTCAGCATTGATACAAAATAATTTTTTTTGGTCAAAACTCTGTGCGTGCACAAATATTATAACTAGTTTTTATTGAGGAGAATTCATTTAAGACTTTGATTCTCCTCCGTACCAAAATAAGTGTCCAATTTGACTTTTTGAAGTCTTTCTTATTCAACTTTGACCTTAACTAATTTTTTTTGTATTATATAATACTTGATACAAAATATATGAATGGATTGGATTTTAAATTTATTTTTTTTGGTATAATTTTCATCAAGTATTATTTACCACAAACAAAAATATTTAAGGTCAAAGTTAAAAAAAAAATACTCTAAAAAGTCAAACTGGACACTTATTTTGGACGGAAGGAGTATTAAATAGTACGGAGTAGCACCCAATAAAATAACTTCAAGACTTATCCAATATAATATTCACTTATTCAGGGTTCGTACTTGTCCCCTAAAAATGAAGGTAATTTATTACTGATGTGGATTTAACCTGTTATAGATGCTAATATGTTATCTTTCTCAATAGAAGATGGCCCCGGAGTAGATGGCTTCCAAATAATTGGGGATGCAAAACCAGGAGGTAAACTTTTAGGCTGTGGTTTTCCGGTGCGTGGGACCTCAGTATGCATGTTTCAGGTAAAAGAACATTATACATTCCAATTTTCAGCAAAAGTATACTTTAAGTTCTAAGAGAGAATGAGAAATTGATATATTATAATTTTGTTTGTCTGTGTCAGTGGGTTCGTTTACATCAAGACGGAACAAGGGACTACATTGATGGTAAGTATTTAGAGACTCCTATAGGCCATTTGACAAGCATAATCCCGCTGATCCACCCATTTTGCTACATCAAGCAAAATGGTCGGTTTATCATAGATTGTGGCATTTCATTATTATTTGTGTTTAGAAGGGAGGAAGGCAGGGTATCTTGCAGTCCCATCAGTATCTATTTGTTCTTGAACCGCGGTATTCTTGATGACACAGGGGCCACAAATCCTGAATACGTAGTTACAGCGGATGATGTTGATACACTAATCGCTGTTGACTGCATACCAATGGATGATCAAGGTCGTCAAGGGGAAATAGTTCGACTTTTCGCCAATAAACAGAACAAGATAATGTGTGGTAAGATTAGTCGGCTAATAGTTTTAAATTCAGAAGTTAATAGAAGTATTGAAAAGCTTGGTACTTTTTACCTTCTTCTTGAACTTGCAAGTGTATTAATAATTTGTTAGAAAATTTAACCATCCAATTTTCATATTCTAATGTTTTTATAATATGATATCCGGCAGATCCAAAAATGCAACAGGAAATAGACAACTATATGTCAGCTGGTGAAGCATCATTTAGTGTTTTGTTGCTGGTATAGTTTCTTGCACCTTATTCGTTCGCATGCATATTTATAAAAGTTAATTAAATCAATGTGTAAACTAATACATGCATATTTATAAACGTAGATTATAGTGTTTCTTTTTTTGGCAAGTTTATTTCTCGAACGCTATTAACACTTGATTTTTTTGTTCTTACAGATGGATTCCTCCGAAAATTGGGAGCAAACAACATTAACTTTGGGAAGACCGAAGTACCAAATAAGGATCAACCGGACCCAAGAAATTGTCATCGACGAGAAATATTCCAGAGATTTATCGGTACGTAAAATTAATGTAATTAATTTTATGTAGTTTTGGTGACAATTTAGACTCATTTTTCTATGAATGGAATTATTCGTTCAATGTTTTATCTCTAACATCCAAAGAAGTAAAATCTTAAAATTTTCCTCAGACTGGTCAAAAGTCGCTCAACTTGTACGGTTTTAATGCAAACAACCTTCTAGATTAATTTATATAATAAAATTAGATACTCTTTATTGTGTTGACATAATTTACTCGTATTTATGACAAATTCTTTTATAATAATTTTTTATGAAGTTTTGGAAGAAATTGTTTTGGGGGCAATCCAAACTGACCCGACTGTACAGCTTACCTGTTTTAACGTGTTACCTATCCTACATTCCCGCCCAATCTGCCCACTGGTGACCTCTATTATATATACACTTAGGATGCTGAAAGCTCATTTCCTTGTATCATTCTAAATTCACAATATTTGCTTGTTCACATAGTCTAAGGATGTGTGTAAATTACAAAATATAACTGTTTAGAAAGTCAACCATTCTTAACCATCACTTACATGCCTTGAATATCCGTTAACAAAGCCAGAATTCTGTGTGATTAGGTAATTAACTATAACTTAAGTTTTCCAATATTTGAAGAAGTCTTTTTTCTAAATAACTGTCACATCTCTCCTAATTTTATTGCAGATCAAAATCCCTGCGGGGCTTACTACACAATTTGTGTTGACACGTCCAAATGGCGCTTCACATCCTTTCAATACGTTCCATGATGTCAGGTGATACGTTGTTTCACATTCATGTTAACTTTATGTTTGCCTTTCTTGGTCCAATAAACACTCCACTAAACAAACGACCCTCCAAAGTCAAAATATATGTTAACTATTTAATATTTATAAGGGGCGCTTGACATCTACGCTAGTCTTTATGACAACCTATTGCAAACAACATAATGCCAATGCAAGTTTATAATGATACCTGTCAATGTGAATTTTTAAAGTAGCATGTTTGACCTCGATAGTCAAAGTGTACATCTTTTTCACTTTCAACTTTAAGATCAACCTTATTAATACTGTAATTATCAAGAATCATAGTACATTACTACGTATAATGATTTTTTATTTTTATTTTTGTAGAATGCGCGACGTTCTGGTGCTAACCATGAGAATGTTTCAACGCAAGGTATCTTTCAAGTTCTTTCATTCTGAAACTGTCCACAATCTTAAACATTTTCATATGAGTTTTTTAAAAGGTGAAGTTACTTAACATGCTACCATCCTTTTTTTTTTCAAACAGGCATTTAAAGAAAGAAGGAAGACTAAAGCATGAAACTTTTTATACTTCAATGTATATACAAACTGTTTGATGTGTAAAATCGTAGTCTTAAATTTTTAATATAGCCATGGTAAGTCTGACTTTCGAATAAAGGGGGACAATGTGTAAAATTCAGTTGTTTAACTAATTAAGGTGTTGTTTCTTTATTCGGAGGCTCCGAATGAATCTTGATTCGCACATGAATCTGAATATGAGCTTCAAATATCTGAATTCGAAACAAATGATATTGTTTGTTTTTTACTTTATAAATGTCAGAATGAAAGAGGTATAAATCTGTTTTCTTTTTACGAAACATGAACGTATTAAAACATTATTAGAGTGTTTGAGTCATAAAATTAACATAGTTTAGCAACGTGGGATAAAATGCACACATCTTTCCCTTTCTATTCTTTAATAATATCATGTCTTTCATCTATTTCGTGCTTCCCCAACCTCCCGAATATATGGATCTTGATTCCTTCAATTTTAGTGTAATTATGAAATGCACTTCAGCTATATGCCAATTGGCATACTATACGACACATGCAACACCCGATGCATTTGATGAATATTTACAAATGGATAAACATTGTGAACGCGATGTGCATTATTGAAAAATAGTAGTAAGGTTGCTTTAAAAGGGTCAAACCTCGTACACATTTATAAAAATTTGCACCATTATATAGCATTTTTTAATCTGCCTACTTAGGTGAGAGATGATGTAATTGCATCCTTACTATTTTTCATTTCGGATTGAGATTTTCTAAAGTTGAAATAAATATGAGATGTAAAACTAAAGATTGGGAAAATCAACATCTAGAAAACATAAATTTGGTCATCTAATGTTTAGGTGTTAGAGGTTTGAGAATTAGTATCTTGATGATCAATGTGTGTCAGACATGAAATTGAGTTTTGAGTTATCCATGTGAATATACAACTCACTGAATAAATCTCATCAAATAATTTATACCCACATACAAAAAGAGCAATGAAAGAATGTTTGGTCCTTGACTTTTACTTTTTAGGTTAAATCTTAAAATGAACCAAAATGTTGTTTTAACGAGAAAATACAAATTCAAGCCTTAATTCTGCGGGACAACATTTTGCAAACAATTAGCAATGTCACACTCAAACGTAGTACTCGTAGTTGTTTTAATGTTAGAGTTTTAGCATTTCCTACAAAGTTAGTATAAAATTTACAAATTTTCAATCTTTTTTCTATAACGATGAAAGGCTCACGATCCTGTAAAAAGGAGGAAAGAGTGGAATTTTTAAAAAATTAGAGTGTGGAGTATATTGTGAAGTGTGTTCTGACCCTTATCTGAAGACCCACAAATGTGTACGAGGTTTGACCCTCTTAAAGCAAGCTCAGATTAGCTTGACCCTATCACTATGCACAGTCTGATAGGGCCGAAACTGCCCAAAAGATTTGGAATGATAAAAATTTGCATGACAGTAAATATAGATAATGATCTACTAAAGAGTAATAGAGTATAAGACGTCTATTATTATAAAGAAGTCACTAGATACTGGAACACATCATATCTAAAGTCACCCTACTAATTGCCGGTTTGCAATTTCAAGTTGTAAATTTTCACATGGACCGGCAAAATTATTGTAAATTTCAAGTTGACCAACATCATTTACTGCGAAAAAACACAGCAGCAAATACAAAACCGACAGTTGCTGAGGCGGCGACAACCCATAAGGAAAATGCATCTGTACATAATAGCATAAATTAAACCAAATAAATTCCATGTCCCATACAAGTGAGTGCATGTTAAGTTTGAAGATATAGCGATTTACCTTTCTCTATAGTATGTTGAATAGATTTCTTTGAAATTACTGGACGCATCCAGTTAGGTACATTCTGTAGAAAAAAACTAACATTTACTTATGAGTGTGGTGAGTAATGTATATATCAATCAAATCAAAATCAATATGAGAGAGACTAAGTGTATAGAACAAGAATGACCTCAATGCCCCATGTAGGATTTGAAGAGCGGGAAGTAGTTGCTGCCAGTATGCCAGTCACAAATTCAATCGGCGTGGCCGCAGAATCAACGAGTATGAATTTTGTTTTTGGTTCTACTGCTTACAACAACAAAACACTCAACTTCCTAAATAAATATTACATTATGTACCCTTTGAAAAATGTACAAGTTACAACAGTTTAGACTTACCTTTCTTACGACGATATGCAATTGCTTCCTTCAGAATAAGTGACTTCCAACAATCAGGTTTTATCTGCATTTTTTTAGCACCGGAAATATGATAGAAAAAAACACGTAAAAAGAGAAAGAAGCTTTAAAGGGTGGTGTTTTCAACATGATTAATACCTCTAAGCAGTTATTAACAAGTTCTGCGCTCCGTTTGTATCGCTGACATCTATAAAGCCCAACAGCAAGTAAATACATCTCTTTTTTCTTTTGATTGGGGTTACTAGTGCTTTCCATTGAATCTGCCACAACCCAAAGTAATATAAATAATCAAAGACTTGTCCAACGCCCAATCGTCCCAGTGATGAGGAGGTAAAGAAATAAATAACATTATCAAACAACATATACAAAACTTCATATGTTTGTTCACCTTTAAGCATAGTGACCCCACGATATATGTCATCAGGTTGCCTAGAATGAACAAGAACCCACGAATAAGGATAACGGATCGCGTCTTTCTGTTCTTGAGAAGAACAACAAGCAAACTTGCAGTCCCATAGCTGTAACAAAAATGTCAGAAAGCATAAGTATTAGATTCTTCATACCATCTTTAATCTAAGTTAAATAAATAAAATTGCTGCAAAAAACAATATCTTATTAGTAATTACTACATATGTTAAACTTAACAAAAAGAACAGTTTACAGAAAAAGAAGCATACAAGAACAGTCTCGGAATCGGTCCAAGGAAGATAATCGAAGCCTTTGATAGTTGGCCCGAGCTTCCCTTGTATCACGTTGATTTCTTCCATTGTTTTTTTCGAACTCCTTATACTCCCTCGCTCTTTATAAGAAGGGTGTTTGAATTCACATACGACTTCAAACTGATAAACACAAAAATTATATATACGTAATCCAACAATTGGAAGACTTTCTTTTTCTTTTTTTTTTAGAGTAGAATACATTGTTTGTCCCTAAGCTTGTACACATAATACAAGTTTAGTCCTTTTTTCCAAAAAATATCACTTATAGTCGTGACTTCTCTTGTTTTGCATCTCGATTAGTCCTTTTACCTAACATCCGTTAGTCTATGCCAGTTAACTCCCTCACGTGCCTTTCACGTGAGGGTAAAATAGTCATTTTTAGTTCTTCTCCTTTGATTAGTGTTCTTTCATTCCCATCCTCAACCCTAACATCCCTTTTAAACCCATTAATAATCCTATGCAAATGCACCATCTTTCGTATATTTTCACATAAACAGGTTAAGGACCCGACACTATTAACCCCACACCATCATTCTATTTGATTTTTGTATGCATTCGAACAATTTTAGCACTCACTTGATCTTGTATTTTTTCCGCTATACGAAACAAATCAAAGAAATATCGTAATCTTATAAAGTTACTTCTTTTAGAAAAGTCTTAAGTAAAACATGTTTTCCTTGCGTAATGTCTTTGCATTCCTTATATGCTTGAATCATATTATTTGTAGCTTTGCTCGCCTTTACAAACAACTTTGTTGTGTCTTCAATCGCTTGCATACGACTGTTATCCTCATCGACTTGTTTCATTACTTCAGCTTTGATTTCCTCGATGGTATGTGGAAGAGAACAACCCATAAGATTTTTTTGTATGATTAATTTGAGGAGTTTGAGAGTATGGTAAATGAGGAGTTGGTGTGGTGACGGTTTATGTAATGAGGAGGAAGGGAATTTAAAATATTTATTAAAAAAAAAAGTAGAAGACAAACATAACAGCAAGAAATAGCTACTTTTAAAAATTTGAGAATTGGAGAAGTTCAGAAATCAATTGTGTTAATTGGTGTTTGGAAAGTTTTGGGACCAACTCCAAAAAGTAATAGGTGAAAAATGGTAAGTAGAGCCTAAGGGACCAACTCTAAAATTCGAGTAGAGCCAAGTTTGGGGACAAAACTAGTCTTTTTAGTACAACATTAAGGACAAACGATGTACTTTAATATGACAGTAAGGCCTTTTAGTCGCCTTTTAGTCATCTGACACTACATTGAAGTCACTTTGTAGTTAATATGGTATTCATGAGTTTTTCAATAGCCACCTTCGTCGTCATTCAAATCTTTAACAAATGGAACAAAAAAAACACACACACACATTCAAGAGGTCTCAAAATAATGGCTCATCTTGATGAACTAGCTAGCGGTGGCTTAACCACCATAAAGTTGATAGTGAATGCTTCTACCATTACATTGCTATACAGTTACAGTTCGCCATTATTAGTCGGTCATATGTCGATAAATCTTGTCTACTCAACATCGTCATGGAGTAAGGCATGTCCTCTAGCTATTGTGCTTATTGACTATATATGATGCAGATTGCAGAGCACGTCAGGCACACACCGCTGCAACCGGATTTTGTCGAAAACTATACAACTCCGCCATTGTGCACGGGTACTTGGTTATTCAGTTTAATGTTTGCATATGTTAAGTAAAATATATATAGGCAATCTAGGAAATGCAGATGTTACAATCTAACAATCGGAGGGAATAACCGGGTATCCACACCCAAAATATGTACTCCCTCCGTCCTAAAATAATTGTCCCGCGACAAAAAATATACAATTTAAGAAAAACATAATTAGTATTGATTTCTCTCTCTTACTTTTGTTAGAATGACAATTTTACCCTTAAATAATCAATTAATGTCTTCTTGAAAGTTTGTAATAGTAATTTCAAACAAATATAAATATGCTAAACTCGATCAAACTTCCCTATCTATATTTACTAGTGGACAATTAAATTGGGACGTCCTAAAAAGAAAACGTGGACTATTATTTTGGGACGTAAGGATTATTACCTTAACTAAGAGCAATCCCCCAGGTGTAGAAAGCTTGATTGCATCATATAGTGTTCTGCATATAGCCAATTAGGGACAATCAAAGGCAATCGCCATGTACTGTTATTCAATGTTACACTGATTGCACCAAATATATATAAGTCTTTAATACATTGACATTTAGTCGTGAATCTTAGTTTGATTAATTTAGCGTATGTAATCACCCTTTATGCTTTTCTCATATAATTTTCATACAAAAATAAGAAAGAAAGATGGATGACTTTGGTACTCCCGACGCATTCTCATACCAAAAACTTGTATTGAAATGTGAACGAGCATGTTTTAATAGTTCAAGTTACTAATGACCATGCTAATATTTGTTTACTCATAAACGATAATGAGTTATGAATGAAGACTTATTATTCAACACATTTTTACATTATGGTATTATGTATTAGGCAAATTCACCCTTTGTGCTTTTCTCAACAACTGGTTAGACCTGACTCAGGCAGAAGACATTGGAAAACTTGTATTAGCCAAGTTTATGACTGCAGCAAATGATGCACTTGCAGGAATCCAGGCATGCGTACGTATCTTTCAGATTTTTAAGTTTTTGTATAGCTTGAGGAGGTTGTGTAACTAGTCAAAGCTGAACTTTTGGTATGGGTCAAAAACATGTCGGGTTAAGGCGACCTTAAACACCTTTTGTCTTCGTTTCTTGAATTTTACGAGTAATTAGTGTTTAAACATATTGTCCATAAACTTTCGACCCGTTTTTATTTTAGCTAATTTTCATCCAAACGGCCACCTTCTGTTATTTACCATCTGTTATTTGTGGCAATCTTGTAGCTCTAACTACGAAATGTTTAAATTTATTAATGTACTACGAGCACAATGCACTCAGCTGCTCACATATTTAGAAGCTCGGTCAGATTACAATGTCAACAACTATGATAATCTTTTGCAATCTATACTATTTATAAAAAAAGAAAGTCAAAGTGAAAAGTGAAAAGTCAAGAAAGTGAAATGTTAAAAAAATTAGAAAGGAAATATTGAAACAATTAATTATGAACAATTTCAACTATTAATAGAAATATGTTTTCAAAAGGAGAGTTGCTTACTCCAATCCATACTTACTAAGGGATAAATTTCCACCATCCTTCTAGTTTGATCTAATAGTGGAGATTAACCTAAGATTTAAAGGTAAACCTAAGTCCATGTTTTTTTTTTCTCTTGTATTTTTGTCTTTCTTTTTTATTCACATATATATATTTTTTTTAATTCGCGTTTTTTATTTTCTTCAAGTTCTTTTTTTTTTAATTCGCTTTTTTATTTCTTATTATTTTTTTTTAAATTCGCGTTTTTTTTTATTAATTCACGTCTTTTTCAAATCCGCGTTTTTTTATTCGTTTTCATACGTTTTCGTCTGTTTTCATACATTTTCGTCCGTTTTCATACGTTTTCATCTGTTTTCGACCGTTTTCATATGTTTTCGTCATTTTTTATACGTTTTCGTTCGTTTTCATACGTTTTCGTCCGTTTACATCAGTTTTCTTTCGTTTTCGTCCATTTTTCATACGTTTTCATCCATTTTCAAACGTGTTTTTACGCTTTCATACGTTTTCGACCGTTTTCATACGTATTGGTCCATTTTCTTACGTTTTCTTCTGTTTTCTTACATTTTTATACATTTCTGACTATCACAAGTGATTTTCTATGATATTTCGAATATCACTTGTGATTTTCTGAATATCATTTCGTGATATTCATAAATTCACTTTCTGATATTCATAATATCCCTTTGTGATATTATGAATATCACTTGTGGATTTCTGGATATCACTTTGTGGTATTCTGAATATCACTTGTGATTTTCATTTTACAAAACATTAGTTGAAAATCACTTGTAATATTCAGAAAATCACTTGTGATACAGAATATCACAAGTGATTTTCTGAATATCACTTGTGATATTCATAATATCATTTGTGATACTCAGAATATCACAGAAATATCATTGTGATATTTATAAACATATGAAAACGGCCGAAAACATTTAAAAACAGACGAAAATATATGAAAATGGACGAAAACGGACGAATATATATGAACTCTAAACCAAAATTTGACCATTTTCTCTTTATACGTGGTAAATATAAACTTACATATTTTCATAAGTTTCACAGTAAGCAAATTAAGCTTGTGAAACATAAACCGAAATCACATAAGCTCATAAGCAAATAAAATAAGGTTAAATAAATACCCCCAAACTATGTAGTTGCTACTCAAATTATATATTTGTGATATTCTGAATATCACTTGTGATTTGTTGAATATCACTTTGTGATATTCATACTTTGTGATATTCTGAATATCACTTTGTGATATTATGAATATCACTTGTGATATTATGAATATCACTTGTGATTTTCTGGTTGTGATATCTTGAATATCAATTGTGATTTTCATGTTACAAAATGTTAGTTGAAAATCAATTGTGATATTTAGAATATCACAAGTTATATTCTGAATATCCCAGAATATCACTTGTGATCATCTAAATATCACTTGTGATCATCTGAATATCACTCGTGATATTCAGAAACGTATGAAAACGTCTAAAAACGGCCGAAAATGGACGAAACGTATGAAAACAGACGAGAACGTAAGAAAATAGACGAATTGTATGAAAATGAACGAAAACATATGAAAGCGTAAAAACAAGCATGAAAACGGCCGACAACGGGTGAAAACGTATGTATAATGAACGAAAACGTAAGAAAACGGGCGAAAACGTATGAAAACGGACGAAAACGTAATTAAAGTGACCAATATGTATGAAAACGGATGAAAACGTATGAAAGCGTAAATAAAGTTTGAAAACGGGCGAAAACGTATGAAAACGGACAAAAACGTATTAATAATGAACGAAAACGTAAGAAAACGGGTGAAAACGGACGAAAACGTATGAAAGCGAAGAAAAAAACGCGAATTAAAAAAAACGTGAATAACGTGAAAAAAAATATTGAATTAAAAAAAATGTGAGTTTAAAAAAAAGTGTGAATTAAAAGAAAAAGACGAAAAAAATGAATAAAAAAGAAAGACAAAAAGACAAGAAAAAAAAACATGGACTTAAGTTTTAGATTAAACTAGATGGATGATGGGGATTTGTCCCTTGGTAAGCACTAAAATAAAGGTAAGCAAATGAAAATTCCTCTTCGAAAGAAAACTATTAATACACATCGAAAATCGGGTTGACCGGGGACGCTTCAAACCCGGCGGGTTGACCCGGTTTAAATTGACATGTTTTTTGACCGGAACGCACCCGGGTCGAACCAGGTTTCAAAACATTATGTTTAATCCTCAAACTTTTATTATTTTTTGTTTATAACCCATAAACTTTTTTCTATCACTAAAACTATCTACTGCTATAAAATCTCGTTGCTATGCACGGATATTCGTCTAGTGTATAAAATATCTAAACTAGATATAAAACATGAAGCCCACTGTTGAAAATTTGAACTTAAGTAAATGACTAATATGAAATATATCTAACTGGGAGTTGAGATCCATATAGATCCACAATTAACCATAGAACCAATCAATGCATGCCAACCATGCAATCCAATTTGAAACAAAGGCTGAGATTAAATCTTCTATTTACAATAGAAGGACAAAAAAGTCAAATATATAAACTAAAAAAAAATATATGTCTTCATTCTTTTCTCTAAAATTTTAAAGCAAAAAAAAAAAAAAAAAAAAAAAAAAAACGACCACGCAGATCCACACAAAAACCGACCATCACCATCATCGATCAACCACCATCACTGATTCCCCACCATCACCGATCCGTCATCATCACCGATCCACCATCATCACCGATCCACCATCGTCACCGTCAAATTCGTCTTCAAAGCCATCAAATCCGGCGCTCCCGTAGCTCCGCCGTTGTACACCCAATTGCATTCCGATTTAACGTCGCCGTGTGGTGGATTTACTTTTTGTTCAAGTTATGGATGTATATAACATGTGGTGGATGTATATAACGGGCTGTGGATCTAAAAATCGTGTTATGGATCTGAAAATCGTGTTGTGGATCTGAAAATTGTGATGAAGAAGTTGATGATTTAAATGCACACCATGTGTTTGATGAAATGCGTCTGTGAAGAATCACATATGATTCTAGTAGCAAAATCACATATTTTAGTTTTTCTATTATATCGATCTGTTTATGTAATAAAAAAGAAAAGAATCATATACTATTCTAGTAGAATCATATATGATTGTAGTATACTAATATTTTAGTTTTTCTGTTTTATCTGTTTCTGTAATAAAAGAAGAAAAGAATCACATATGATTCTAGTAAAATCATATATGATTGTAGTAGAATCATATGTGATTCTTATGAAATAATATGTGATTCTGTTATGAAATAAATATAGTTTGATCCTTGCAATGTAAATCATATTGTTTGATGGTTGTAGTAGTGAACGTATTTTTACATGACATTTTGCTTAATGTTTTAACATCTGCATTTTTTTTTTTTTTTTTTTTTTTCTCATATATAATTGTAGTAGAATCATATGTGATTTCAGTAAAAATCATATATGATTTTTGCTGATATGATTCTACTAGACCAAAAGGCTTAAGTCAAAAAAAGGTTGTGTTAACAACACGCGAACCGGTTGGTCTATCTTCTAAACATTGGTATTTTCTTATTCTAAGTAAAATTAATAAAATATATTGCAACATATAAAATAATTAACTTCTCCAAAACTATACACGTGACTATCATAACCTATAAAATAACACCCACATGCAGTAATCACGCAACTGGATTTCATCAAAGATATACACCACCACCGATATACATGTCAATTTCCCATTTCATAAGTCCAAATCTTTTTTTTATATAATAAAACAAAACCTCAAATGACTTTTGCATTTTTATAAAAACTCAACCTTTCATTATTAAGTAATATTTATTTATTTATTATTATTTTTATTTTAAAATATTTAATAAGAAAACTCAAATATTCCGGATTTGACAATAGTTAAAAAAAACATTTTTATATATAGTCAAGAAACGAAAATTAAACATAAAAGTTTAAGTGTCAAAAGTATAAAGAAAAAACTTAGTAAAAAGCGGAAGTGATTTTAAAAATATTTGTGTCGAATGTAAAGAAATAATAAAATCACCAGCACATACATACACCTTACAACTTATGCGTAAATTTAAGATTAAAAGGCTGCTTCTCATCTATTGCCCTACATCGGCACACTGGAAAAAAAAAACATACCCCTAATTAATATAATTAAATTAATTACAAGGTTCATATATCAACAATTTACAAATCTATATAAAATAAATAAATTAGTAATCGATTTAAGAAAAAACACAATATATAAAACCCGCGCATATGCGGGCATTATAACTATGTTTTGGCCCTATAAGCCCATGCATATATTATGACAACGTTTTTTTGCTTATCATTGTATCTAACGATTCCATTAGGTATGTAGCATCGAATATTAATTTTATTCTTTCTCGTCATCTAGGAGGTTTATAGTTTTGAGCTTTTCTTTTTTTTTTTTTTATAAATAATTAGCTAGGACAAATAATGATGCATGTTCTTCTTGTCTTTAGTCCATTGTACTCAGCTCGGCCATATTTATATACATGTTAGTATTTTTTTTGAATTCGATATGGATATCGATTGTTTATATATGTTATTTCTGTTTGACGATCCACAACAAAACCCTAATTGAACCCTCTGATTTTATGTTGCGAATTGCCTTGTTGTTTGCACTACTTTGCGCGTTTCTAATAGCTGATTATTACATTATCGATTTTTTCTTACAAAACAGTTATATCATGATGAACTTTTTCTTAGAAGATTATTGTGGTTTGCTGTGTCTGACATCCATCTCGATTCTATCTATAGTCTATTTATTAAGGTATGCGGCATCGATTTCCTTCTCGTCATCTAGGAGGTTCATAACTAGAAACCAATGCCTGTTTTCTTTTTAGATCTATTTAATAATTCTCCTCATCTAGGAGGTTTAGCTTAGGATGCGCTGTTGAACATTTGTTTAAAACAAATAAATACATGAACAAAGCTTATTAACAAGCATATTCGCCACTATAGGGGCATTTCGCTACTGACATCATTCCACCACCGTGAAACGTGTAAAGAAAGGTTTAATCTCGCTTTTACAAAAGGTTAATTAGGTCCCTGGGAAAGCAAGTCGACACCGAAAAGAGATGCACTTAATCAAGGTTTTCTCGCTGATCTAAACCTTAAACATAAGCCTACAAAAACCTGTAATAATCGTAACATGTGTTGAATAGTTTAACCAGCATATACAATACTTTTGGGGTATCCAGATTATCAATTATTTATTTTGTTACCAATTTCTTTGATACAATAAGTATTTCCTAAATCAGTTTTTTCATTGGAAGAATCAAACCAATTGCAAAAGTGGATGTTTATTCTATTCCCGAAGACCAGAAGGAGAAGCAGAACTTCGATGTTGTTGACTCAAACGGTATGTTACCTCTTATTAGTGACACTGTCATGAAGTTTTAATCTATCTTTTGCATTATTATGGACGTACTTACTCAGACCTCAGTTTTAAAACGACCCAAAATATTTTCTGACCGCACGGTCACCATTTTTACCATATATTTCACTTTAGCTAACTATCAAGTGTATCGCATCATAAACTTGTATTAACATATGATATGGTCATAAAACAACCTTTTATGCAAATAGAATCGGCCTTCGACTTGTCATGTTAAGAAATGATTACAATCGGGTGCACATATATCGTCACAAATTTGTATGCTAATTGTAGGAATTCCTGAAAATAATCTCTTCGGATCTACTTGCAGAATTAAATCAACTCCAAAAGTTGTCATCGTATAATCATGACGACCAGAAGAAGAAGAATCTTGGTGGTGATGGTAATTTTTATCTACCTTCTTTTCTTTCGTTTCATTACGTTTTCTTCTTCGATGTATATTTTATTTACCTTCTAATGATTGTTAATTTCAAATACCAACTATTGATGTATATGATATTAAAAACTGTAGTTCATTTTTGGTTAGTTACAACTGATTTCTATATTTTGCCGTTGTCATGGAAGTGAGCTACAAAACAAGTTTGGAATGGATCTTAGCTAGTCTTTTCTCTATCAATGCATTCACCACTTTTATACTATAGTATCAAGGGTGTCAAACACTTATTCTAGTTTATCTTTTGGTCTTAAAACAACCCTTTTATATATGCTAATAGAAATGGCCCTGAACTTAACTTTCCTATTGAGAACAACTACAATAATTTATGCTACTTGTAAGAATATCCCGAAAATGATTATTAAGTTGAATTATTGTGTTTTATCTGCAAATCAACTTGCAGAATCAAACCAACTCCACAAGTTGTCACGGTCTAATCATCAAGATCAGAAGAAGAATCTTGATGGTTATGGTAAGTTTGATATTATCTCCTTGTCTTTTCTTTTCAATTTTTCAGTAATTTTTTTATTTACCTTCTAATTATTGTTAATTTATGTTATTAGTTTGAAATACCAACTATTAATATATATGATATTAAATCAAACTTCAGTTGTTTTTGGTTAGTTAAAAATATGATTGTTTTACCTTTTTGTTGTTGGCATATTGGCGTATCTCTATTAGTGTGTCTAGTTGTCGGTAATAATGTTAACTGTTTACAAAATCTTATTTTGTTCTCTCTTCCAAACAAACCCTATATACCCTAGTCCCTACCTCTTTTTCTCAACCCCCACCCCCACCTCCGAACGCCGGCTTTGGCTAAGTTGCGCCAACTCAATCGGATTGTGTAATGGTATTAGTGGGTATGGTCAGATCAGGTTTGTCGTTTGCATTGTCAAAAGGGTCTTGGTCGCGGCTGGTTTAAAGCCCGTTTCATGTCTTCCAATGAGTGAGTGCCCTTAGTGATAATGTGTTTGGAGGCCAATGATTTACCTTAGTCTACTGAATTTTCACACAACGATGTCTTTGTTTGATCATAGGGCAGTCGTAGTTTTTAGAATCGAGTTGTGATATTAAGTATAACCTTAAGTAATGATTACAATCTGGTGCACATATGTCGTCACAAATTATTTGTATGGTGATTGTAGGAATTCTTGAAAATAATTATTGAAATTGATTTTTTCTTCAATTCTGCATGCAGAACCAAATTACCTCCAAAAGCCATCGTGTAATCATCACAACCAGAACAAGTATCTTACTGGTGATGGTAATTTTTATCGGTTTTCTTTTCAATACGTTTTCTTCTTCAATGTATATTAAATCAAGTTGTTCATTCTTGGTTAGTTACAACTGATTTATTTACTTTTTTGTTGTTGGCATATTGGCGTTATATATTAATTTTCTCATAGATAAAAATAATATGTATAAATGGGTGAATTGCTTGTAGACTATTTAGAAAGTTATAAAGAAAAAACACGCAAGGCGCGGTCTATATTATTGTCGATGCAAGGTATTTCACCAGCTAATCTTTGGGATGATGGTATGATTAATTTTACCTTTTTGTTTAATTTCTTTCAGTATGTTGTTCTATCATGTTATTTATATTAATCTTTTTTGGTTTACGAAATCAGATCAACTATCCGATGAGAAGTGTATGCAATCAATGAAGAAAGTGCGAGAATGGGAGGCATCAAATACATGCACCAATTGTGGGTATTTCAACTGGAATTGTTCGTGTAAACTAGTGCACGTAGAAGAATTGAGGAAGGCTAGGGAGGCACTCAAAGGTCCATCTACTCCTGTTAAGACGGAACCAAAGGAGACTTTGCTAAGCTTCGTCCTTGGTCGATTGTAACGCTCCCCAATTTCGATTTCCAAGAAAATAGTCTGCTTTGTTCTTATTGGCCGCTTCTCTTGAGTATTAATAATCAACATGTAACGTGGAAAATCATTGATTAGGTTGTCCGTGTTGGACCTAAGTTTGTTAATATAACAAACTAATTCATATTTTACTTTTACAACGGTAGTTCCATTGTCCATGTAGCTAGTAACTCGAAAAATGAGATCCATTATTTCTTTACAACATTAAAATCAAAAGAGGCGAAGTCATCTTTAAAACATATGTAGTTGTTTTGGGGAAAGAGCTTTATACAATACATGTGTGTTATTCCAAATATTGTACGTAGGAATACAAACGTGATGTTCACCGGGATATAATCACATCATATATTAACTTACCCAGCAGTTCGCAAATGAGTTAGAATTCAAGTTGTAATACTTCAATGGACGTCTACCAATACATATCTAAAACTTGAAACCAAAACTTAATTAGTACTCATTAGATTTTCAAAATAATACACGATTCTATCATTACCTACATACTTAAGCACACAAACGCAATAATTCACGCAACCGGATTTCATCAAAACTATACACTGCCACCAATATGCGCGTTAATTTGTCAATTCAAATAAAGCTAAGCCATGAATTTAAGTTAATACCGAAAGGTTTATGGATATATTTAATACTAGTATGACCGGATTCGAACTCGAGACTTCGGGATGACACACATTACGTATGAGAATTAATGTTTAGAATAATTAATATATAAATGTTATTATTAATTATTTAGTCATGAAATAAACACTTAACGAATGTTAATATTTAACGAGTTTGGACTAACGGTCGTTAAATGTAACATTAAAGGACTAAAGATGAAATTAGTGGATGGGAAGGATCTAGAACCCCTTTGGGTTCACTTTGGCCGATCGTATGGGTTGCCAAACCCATTCCCACACAAACTAGTTATGTATTGAGTGATGCTTTGTATTGGAAAGATGATAAAGCATTTGATGACGGCTCCTCAGGCGTGCATGCAGAAAATGAAGCCGCACTCATTGGGAAGAAGGGAAAAAGTGTAGACATCATGTCAATTTAATTTAAAGAAATCAATATAAGTTTTTCCGTCATACAAGCAAGAACGATTCTGTCATTTCTAACTACAAGTTTGAGGTACTTTCCAAAGGTTTACTTGATCAGTTTTTATGTCATAAGTTCTAATTCGACGGAGAATCAAGTTCTGATAAAACCCTATATAATCATAAAGGTAGGTAGTTTATGTTCATAATATTAATATATGGAGTTTCTATATTATTTTTTTGGGCTAATAACCTATTAAAGCATCATACTTGTCACTAATGTCAGTTCGACGTAGTGAACAAAACAAATAGCTCTTCTAGACATTAAACTTGACATGTTTGTCTTCAATTGAGTATTATGACCATTTTACCCTTCCAAATTACATAAATGGTCCCTGTGGGTTTGCGAAAATTGCATCCATCATCCATAGGCTAAATTACATAAATGGTCCCTGTCGTTTGAAAAAAATTGCGTCCATCATCCCTTACAACATATTCTAATTATCTTAACATTTTATTCGGATTAAAATCATTCAAGTCACAATAATCATGTCCACTTATATCATGTTACAAGTTATATCATGTTCTTGACTATAACAGGTAAAAAATAAAAACCGGACCAAACAAGAACTAGACGATGGTTGGTTTGTGTACTATAGCAGTCTATTAAACAATTTTCTAACTTCAAAGTAGAAGAAATCCACAAAAACATCCTGATAATTATTTTGTCATGGTGAAAGTAGAAGAAATCCACAAAATCAAACCGACATACAATTTTCTAATTTCAAAGTAGAAGAAATCCACGAAATCAACAATTGGTGAAAGTTTAATGGTTAGCCCTTTTTTGATAAGAGCAAAAATTAGAGAATAAGTCACTATTTACTTCAATAAACCTATTCATTAAGGTCTAACGATTGATATAAAGGTAGATATGTCTGTTGACACTGAAAGTGAACCAAAATGACCGATTTAAGTGATACTTACATCATCAGCTACAATATCAAAGAGGCTGGATCGTCTCTTTCTTCTAGATATATTGCTTTGCCTGTTGTTCGACGGTGATATTCCAAGAGATGCCACAACTTCTGGGATTGGTTGAATCTAGGTTTTGATGTTCTCGGTGAAACTGGATCGATTGGATGGAGAGATTGATATCATTTGTACAGATCGAGAGTAATGATTGATTGTATGTCGTTTTTGTGTTTTGTTTTGTATGTGACGGTTTGATATGTATTGGATCTGAGATATTGAGATGTGGGTGATGATATTTTCTGGATGTGGGTGATGATTAGTGGGAAGAGATTGATATCATTTGTACAGATCGATTGGATCGATTGGATGTGGGTGTGGGTGAAACTGGATCGATTGGATGAAGAGATTGATATCATTTGTATGTCGGTTTGATCCATATTTACCTGCTTCAAATTCTTGGCAGGTACCAAGAATGATGCTGGTGTTGAGGTAGGGAGGTCTGATGGTGGGAAACCAAATCCGATGTTGAGGTAGGGAGGTCTGATGGTGCTGGGAACATGGATGCAATGGATGCAATAGATGTAATAGAGGGATCATTTATATAATTTACACTTTGGACAATGGATGCAATTTTTAAAAATTCAAGGGTAAAATGGTCATCACAATTTTGTATTTAATCTTTATTACTCAATTGAAGACAACAATGTCAAGTTTAATGTCTAGAAGAGCTATTTTTTTTGTTCGCTACGTCGAACTGACATTTGTGACAAGTATGATGCTTTATAGGTTATTCGCCCTATTTTTTTCTTATCTGTCTGATTTCACAAATTATTCAATATTCAATACATATGCAAGTGTTTATTGTTGTTTCATTTATGTGTTTTATCATTTCTTGTGGTTGATCATTTCTACACTACTAAAAGTCTAAAAGTGGTTTGTTTTTTTTCGGGTGGTTATCACAGGCTCAAGCAAAAGATATCAATCAAGTGTATTCAAGCAAATAAGCAAATGTCTCTGCAGTTTGAAAGTTTTAGCAGGTGACTAGGTTCTAATTGCGGACTCAACTGCGTATACAAGGCACAATCAAAATGTCAAAAAAGATAACATCTCGGACTAAAAAGTTGGTGACCATTCTTTATGAGGCATCATAATTTAATTTAATTTTGGTGAGCTACTGACTTTGCTATTTTGGAAGAGTAAGCAACTATTTTCACCCTAATGTGGTGTTATTTTTTCAGGGACCCAAACTTAAGAACATATATAACAGTAATAAGACACCTTTGAAGGATTATGGTGTTAATTACATGGTTATCTACTTATTTCAAACCCTGTGCATCCTGTCATTGCTTCAAGTGAAGAGCATACAGAATTGGAGAAGAGCTCAAGTTCCAACTTGATGTCTTATACAACTTGAGATCAAAGAAATACTATGGAGTTGTATGTTGCAAATGGTGAGAAATTAATCAGACTAGAGCAAGCTGTCACAAAGGCACAATGCTACTTTCTGGGGTTATTTAACAAGTGAAATTATCACTAGACGTTTTGGAAAAGGTTTTGCTCGTACAATAGCAACGTATTTTTTTTAAATGTACAAATTTGATACTTGTACTATTTTTTCCCACTTAATGTTACGTACTTTCATGTTTTGTTTCAATTTGCCTGCATGTTTACAGGCAACCGGCTGAAAATGTATAAAACCGAAAAAATGCCTATGTGGCAAATTTAATATTACATAGATCGTCCTTCTTGTTTGTCCCAAATCGCATCTACTGTCCTTGACGGTTTCATATTGCATTTGCACTTTTTTTTTACCGACAACTAACTATCACACAATGTACACACCACATACTTTTGTGTGTATTTACGCATGTAAAATGACTATTATACCCTTAATTTTTTGTAACTACTCTATTGAAAGCAAAAGGTAAAATGATCATTTTACATGCGTAAATACACACAAAAGTAAAAAAAAAAAAAAAAAAAAAAAAAAAGACCATTATACCCTATTTGAGCCTCCTTCCAAACCATGATCCCCACCTTAGAACATATATCAACCAGAATATCACGCACCAAGTTATGTCTGAACTTCACACCCACTTCACTTGAACAATGAACTGCATGATCTCCCCATTGGTCCATACGATGCACATTGCAGCTCGGGCAAGGACTACCTTCAGAAAAGATAGGTATAGAAAGCCTATAACACAGTACCGAACGGAATTGGCGATGGTTCATCCTCTGGCCCAACCCATCAATAGGTATGGTGAATAGGAAATCTTGTGCAAAATTCCGTAAATGCTTGCTTCATTCTATTTATCCAAATATTTCAACCCGAAACCCCTTGATCCTTTGGGCTGCAAATATTTTTCCATGCCGTGTCAGCTCTGACTTAGTAATCCACTGACACCATATGAAACCTTTCCAAATCTTTTATAACTGTTTTAAGAAACATGATTACTCAAGCCCATTAAAGCCGAACAGACTCGAAGAACAAAACAATCAAGCATCGTAGGACTTTGCTTTGGTGTGTGATAGCATGATAAATTTTCATTGACCAATTCCACTCAATTCAAATGTTATCACTGTTTGAAGTTGGCATGTATTATGACCCCTTGTTAAGCAATAAACATAAACAACTTAATACATTAGTAGGCTTCTATTACATGCTAACCTCACTTTCTAAATCTATTATATATTTGATGATTTTTTTGTTTCTGCAGATTTGGAGAATTGCTTGTAATAACTGCTTGTCACAAATTTTAAATTAAGAGAGAAATCAAATCCGATGTAGTATTACCTGAAACAAACTATGCAAGTTACCTTGTCTACAAACTCCAACGAGACCAATTCAGATTTGAGGCTCCTATGTTTGTGAGGGAAAAAGATGGTTACAGGAATAACGGTTGGTATATCTATTTAGTAAGCCCTCCAGTCACCCCAGTTATCGGACCAAATATTGATGAAATCAGTTACAGACCACTAAACAGACACAAACTAAATGTTGTTCCACGACACAGGAGTGATGGTTGGATGGAAGTTAAAGTATGGCAGTTTGATACCAGGAAGACACCTAAAACAGTCTCTATGCATCTTAAGTTTAAGCATCCTGGTAAAAAGGATCTTAGTGGGCTGAGGGTACAAGGAATTGAGCTTAGACCCGTATAGATACTTTGTTATTTGTGAGACACGGTAAGACAAGAGGGATGCTTGTTTGTTTTTTGTCAATCAGACGCGGTCAGATATATATGTCTTACCGAGTAAGAGTTGGAGATTAGGTCTTACTGGCTCTTAATCTTGCAAATTCTTCAACCACCTCCCAAGTTTGAGACCAAATTTTGTGTGTGTTTCATAAAAAGATAGAACAAAGAAAAAAAAATATAGCGGTTTGTGGTCTAGTTAGAACTAAATTTGTTTGTTATGTTTCCTTTTTGAACTTGAAAAACTTTTTATTTATTTATGTATATTTCTTATGGTTGCCTTGATCATATGATATAAGGCCAATATTCACAAATGACAAAACGTATGAATTGAAACTAGGTGAGGCATTGGCTCAGATGTACGCAGCATAATCAGGGTATCCTCGTGGTTGTTTCCGACCCTTATCTGAAGACCCAAAAATGGTACGCGGTTTGACCCTTTAAAAGCAAGCTCAGATTAGCTTGACCCTATCACAATGCACAGTTTGATAGGGCCGAAACTGCCCAAAAGATTTGGAATGAAAAAAATTTGCATGACAGTAAACATAGATAATGATCTACTAAAGAGTAATAGAGTATAAGACGTCTATTATTATAAAGAGGTCACTAGATACTGTAACACATCATATTTAAAGTCACCCTACTAATTGTCGGTTTGCAATTTCAAGTTGTAAATCTTCACATGGACCGGCAAAATTATTGTAAATTTCAAGGTGACCAACATCATTTACTGCGAAAAAACACAGCAGCAAACACAAAACCGACAGTTGCTGAGGCGGCGACAACCCATAAGGAAAATGCATCTGTACATAATAGCATAAATTAAACCAAATAAATTCCATGTCCCATACAAGTGAGTGCATGTTAAGTTTGAAGATATAGCGATTTACCTGTCTCTGTAGTATGCTGAATAGATTTCTTTAAGGTTACTGGACGCATCCAGTTAGGTACATTCTGTAGAAGAGAAAAAAACAAACATTTAATTTACTTATGAGTGTAGTGAGTAATATATATATAAATCAAATAAAAACAATGTGAGAGAGACTAAGTGTATAGAACAAGGATGACCTCAATGCCCCATGTAGGATATGAAGCGCGAGAAGTAGTTGCTGTCAGTATGCCAGTCACAAATTCAACCGGCGTGGCAGCAGAATCAACGAGTATGCATTTTGTTTTTGGTTCTACTGCTTACAACAACAAAACACTCAACTTCGGAAACAAATATTACATTATGTACCCTTGGAAACATGTACATGTTACAACAGTTTTGACTTACTTTTCTTACGACGATATGCAATTGCTTCCTTCAGAAAAAGTGACTTCCAACAATCAGGTTTGATCTGCATTTTTTTAGCACCGAAAATATGATGGAAAAAACCAAAAAAAAGAGAAAGAAGCTTTAAAGGGTGGTGTTTTCAACATGATTAATACCTCTAAGCAGTTATCAACAAGTTCTGCGCTCCGTTTGTATCGCTGAAATCTATAAAGCCCAACAGCAAGTAAATACATCTCTTTTTTCTTTTGATTGGGGTTACTAGTGGTTTCAAGTGAATCTGCCACAATTCAAAGTATAAAATATAAATTATCGTCCAAGGGATGAGGAGGTAAATAACTTTATTAAACAACATATATAAAAATTCATATGTTTGTTCACCTTTAAGCATAGTGACCCCACGATATATGTCATCAGGTTGCCTAGAATGAACAAGAACCCACGAATAAGGATAAGGGATCGCTTCTTTTTGTTCCGCAGAAGAACAACAAGCAAACTTGCAGTCCCATAGCTGTAACAAAAATGTCGCAAAGCATCACTACTAGAGATTTGAGAATAGAGCCCCTTTCATAGAGCCCCTTTTTAGTGAAAAACGGGCTCTAAATGGATTCCGTTTAAAAAAAGGGGGTATAGAGCCATGTTTTCTCGTAAAAAACCGGGCTTTATGTTAAAAACCGATAGAGCCCAGTTTTCTTCTAAGAAACCGGGCTCTATTCCTCTTATAGAGCCATGTTCTCTAACACAAGACCGGGCTCTATGTTCTGAACCCTTAGTGCCATGTTTTCTTTTACAAAACCGGGCTCTAATCCTTAATGCTATTTTTTTTCTTCTTTCTTTCATTTTTTTTTAATCAAAGTTGGTTTTAAAAAATTAGAAGTTAGGCGGTTCTCAAAATTAGAACCTAAAAATTTAATCCAAAAGGGCGCGTTCTTTCCCTCCCCAAATTTCATTACATTCACAAAACCCTAATCTCTTTCCCCCTCCCTTTCACAACCTTCCTCACACACCAGTATCCAAGACCACTTAATAACTTACCAATACCACTTAACCACACACACCACCACCACCATCGCACACCATTGGCGTCACAGGCCACCTTCGTCACAGAACAAAGCCAGCAACAAAATAATTCGAATTAGGAGGTACCAATTTTCTACAATTGATGTTGTTCTTCAATTAATTTTTATGATATCTCATTAATGTTGTTACATTTGATTCTGGAACTAGATCTGTCTGTTATACATTTTTTATATTGTTAGTTAATAAGATCTTGATTTTGGAAAGAGATTGTTGAAATTTATTGTTTTTTTAGGCTCTGTATGGGAATTAAATAATGCGACACCAAAACAGATCTTTATTTTCAATATGAAAACAATATAATTAGTTGTAAATGGGTGTTTTGGTTGTGTTTTGCTGTCACAAATGGTGTCTTTCGTTGTGCTAATAGCTGTAATATATGGTGTGTTTGGTAAGACTTTTTCCTGTCACAAAGTGGGCGTTTGAACTTGCTCTTTGCTGTTTAAAATATGTGTTTCAGGACCTAGTTTTGCTGTCATAAATGGTGTGTCTCGTTGTGCTATTTGCTGTATCTAGTGGCTGATTTCTTCCAAAAAAATATATATTTTTTTAATTTTGTTTTTCACATAGAGCCATGTTTGGTAAGAGAAAACCGGGCTCTATAACTGGGAATAGACCCCGTTTTCTTAACCGGGCTCTATTTGGTTTTTGGATAGAGTCCCCCCCCCCCCCCCCCCCCCCCCCTCCCCTTTTGACCCCGTAGCCAAAACCGGGCTCTATGGCACTTTTTAACCGGGCTCTATGGCCATTTTTGTAGTAGTGCATAAGCATTAGATTCTTCATACCATCTTTAATCTAAGTTAAATAAATAAAATTGCTGCAAAAAACAATCTTACTAGTAATTACATATGTTAAACTCAACAACAACAAAAAAACAGTTTACAGAAAAAGAAACATACAAGAACAGTCTCGGAATCGGTCCAAGGAAGATAATCGAAGCCTTTGATAGTTGGCCCGAGCTTCCCTTCTATCACGTTGATTTCTTCCATTGTTTTTTTTCGAATTCCATATACTCACTCCCTCGCTCTTTATAAGAAGGGTGTTTGGATTCACATACGACTTCAAACTGATAAACTCAAAAATTATATATAGGTAATCCAACAATTGGAAGACTTTCTTTTTCTATTTTTTTTAGAGTAGAATACATTGTTCGTCCCTAAGCTTGTACACATAATACAAGTTTAGTCCTTTTTTTTCAAAAAATATCACTTATAGTCATGACTTCCTTTGTTTTGCATCTCGTTTAGTCCTTTTACCTAACATCTGTTAGTCTATGCCAGTTAACATTCGTTAGTGTTCTTTCATTCCTATCCTCAACCCTAACATCCCTTTTAAAACCATTAATAATCCTATGCGAATGCACCATCTTTCGAATGTTTTTCACATAAACCGGTTAAGGACCCGACACTATTAACCACCCAAGGACCCGACACTATTAACCCCGCACCATCATCCTATTTGATTTTTGTATGCATTCGAACAGTTTTAGCACTCACTTGATCTTGTATTTTTTCCGCTATACGAAAATAATGAAAAGCAATATCGTAATCTTTTGAAGTTTCTTCTTTTAGAAAAGTCTTAAGTAAAGCATGTTTTCCTTGCGTAATGTCTTTGCATTCGTTGTATGCTTGAATCATATCTTTTGTAGTTTTGCTCGCGTTTACAAACAACTTTGATGTGTCTTCAATCGCTTGCATACGACTATATCCTCATCGATTTGTTTCATTACTTCAGCTTTGATTTCCTCGATGGTATGTGGAAGAGAACAACCCATAAGATTTTTTTGTATGATTAATTTGAGGAGTTTGAGAGTATGGTAAATAAGGAGTTGGTGTGGTGACGGTTTATGTAATGTAGAGGATGGGAATTTAAATTATTTATTAAAAAAAAGAAGTAGAAGACAAACATAATGGCAAGAAATAACTACCTTTAAAAAATCGAGAATTGAAAAAGCTCAGAGACCAATTGTGTTAATTAGTGTTGAAAAGTTTAGGGACCAACTCTAAAAAGTACTCCCTCCGTCCCAAAATATAAGTCCACTTTTCACTTTTCAAAGTCTTTTTCTTTAGATTTTGCAGTAAGTATTTTTTTTTCGTGTTATATAAAACTTGATGCAAAATATATAAATGGATTTATGTTTCAAATGTATTTTCATTGGTATACTTTTCATCAAGTATCATATAGCACGAAAAAAATAATTACGGTCAAAGTCAGAAAAAAAAGACTTTGAAAAGTCAAACATGGACTTATATTTTGGGACGGATGGAGTAATAGGTAAAAAATGGCAAGTAAAGCCTTAGGGACCAACTCTAAAATTCGAGTAGAGCCAAGTTTGGGGACGAAACTAGTTTTTTTGGTACAACATTAAGGACGAACGATGTACTTTAATATGACAGTAAGGCCTTTTAGTCATCTAACACTACATTGAAAAGTCACTTTCTAGTTAATATGGTATTCATGAGTTTTTCAATAGCCACCTTCGTCGTCATTCAAATGCCATTTTTTGAGTGTGCATGGGAAGACACTCGAGATAGAGTTTCATTTACTTCCATTGAGATTCTTGACTTTTGGGTTTCTTTTTGGCCGTTCAATTTCGTTAGTGTTTTTCTATTTAAGGGAGCCGTTATATCAAACCTTAACAAATCTTTAACAAACAGAAGAAAAAAACACACACATACACATTCAAGAAGTCTCAAAATAATGGCTCGTCTTGTTCATCTTGATAAACTAGCTGGCGGTGGCTTAACCACCATAAAGTTGATAGTGTATGGTTCTACCATTACATTGCTATACAGTTACAGTTCGCCATTATTGGTCGGTCATATGTCGATAAATCTTGTATACTCAACATCATCGTGGAGTAAGGCATGTCCTCTAGCTATTGTGCTTATTCACTATATATGATGCAGATTGCTGAGTAAAAGACCGATATACAATTACAACTTCACCTACACATATGGTGCATGTTATCCTCACCGAGCCACTGCCGAACCACTACTAAGCCACCACCTACATCACTACGGAAACCACTGTTGGAAGATTGAGACACACACGTCGGGCACACACCGCTGCAACCGGATTTTGTAGAAAACTATACAACGCCGCCATTGTGCACGGGTACTTGGTTATTCAGTTTAATGTTTGCATATGTTAAGTAAAATATATATAGGCAATCTAGGAAATGCAGATGTTACAATCAAAATTTAGCGTATGTGTAATAAATCACCCTTCATGCTTTTCTCATATAATTTTCATACAAAAAGAAGAAAGAAAGATGGATGACTTTGGTACTCCCGACGCATTCTCATACCAAAAACTTGTATTGAAATGTGAACGAGCATGTTTTAGTAGTTCAAGTTACTAATGACCATGCCAATATTTGTTTACTCATAAACGATAATGATTATGAATGAAGACTTATTATTCAACATACACATGTTTACATTATGGTATTATGTATTAGGCAAATTCACCCTTTGTGCTTTCCTCAATAGCTTATTAGACCTGACTCAGGCAGAAGACATTTGGAAAACTTGTATTAGCCAAGTCTATGGCTGCAGCAGATGATGCACTTGCATGAATCCAGGCATGCGTACGTGTCTTCCAGATTTTTTAGTTTTTGTATAGATCGAGGAGGTTGTGTAGCTAGTCAAAGCTGAACTTTTGGTATGGGTCAAAACATGTCGGGTTAAGGCGACCTTAAACACCTTTTGTCTTCGTTTCTTGAATTTTACGAGTAATTAGTGTTTAAACATATTGTCCATAGAGGTGAGATCAATACAAAACAAATCTAATCTAAAGAACAAATTATAAGATTTCAACCATTCATCTTCTTTTCATCCAATGGATGAGATGAAAGCAAAAATTAATAAAAGAAGGGTAGAAATGTAATTCTATAAAAACCCAATTTCCACCCTTTTTTAAAAAACAACATATTTTGCAAACGGTAAATCTTCAAGCTACAAAAAATACACCGTCGCGACGAGAAAAAAATCATCTTTCTATTGATATGCACTTTTATATACTTTCGACGAACTTTTTTTTTTCAAAATTTCCGTCTAGAAAAATCCCACGGGATTCATAAAAATACGAACTTTTTTTTTCAAAATTTCCGACCAGAAAAATCCCACGGGATTCGTAAAAAAATCCCACGGGATTCGTAAAAAAATCCCACGGGATTCGTAAAAAAATCCCACGGGATTCGTAAAAAAATCCCACAGGATTCGTAAAAAGACGAAGTTTTTTTTTTCAAAATTTCCGTCCAGAAAATTCCCACGGGATTCGTAAAAAAATCCCACGGGATTCGCAAAAAGAAGAACTTTTTTTTTTCAAAATTTCCGTCCAGAAAATTCCCACGGGATTCGTAAAAAAATCCCACGAGATTCGTAAAAAGACGAATTTTTTTTTCTTCAAAGTTTCCGTCCAGAAAAATCCCACGGGATTCATAAGAAAATCCCACGGGATTTGAGGTAAATCACATTTGATTTGCACAAAATCTCATGTGATTCTTAGGTAGATCACATTAATTAATGTAAAATTTTATAATCTCTTGAATCAGTACTACTTTTGTTATAAGGATCTTTAAATAGATTTTGCTATTTATATACAAAATGGTTAATACCCATTGTAACCTTAAAATGAAAAGAGCCGAAATCATCTTTAAAACATATGCAGTCGTTTTGGGGAGGGAACTTTATACAACACATATCTAAAACTTCGTTTTGGGGAGATAACTTTATACAATCTTTTATTTAATAAGACAAAACCCCTAGCGGGAATTTGTCATTTTCAAAAAAATCAATTCATACCTTATTTGGTAATATCTTTTTAAAACTGAATTTTTTTCCAGAATTTTGAAAAATAAATTACTACATTTCTTTCCTAATTTAGCTCTAAAAGTTTTAAAAATCGTTTTTATGTGTTTTTATATCATATGTACCAAGAACATGTAAATACACATGGGCCTGAGTGTTATTTTTAATAATTGTAAGCCATAACTGTAAATTTGAAAATAAAGGCGGAAGTATCAAAGGTAAAAAAAAAAAACCATTCAAAGCTCTCATCTCATCTCATATTCTGTAAATAAAAAAATAAAAAAAATGCATCAATGTGATTATTCAAACCAAAAGTAGGTCTCAAAGATCAATTTAGGTTTATAAGATATGATCCTAATCGTTAAATCAAACTATATGGTGATACAGTGCGATCCACCAAACAAGTTTGCAGCTTCTGGTAGATGTAGCCACACGCCAGAACAAGAAGAGTAAGAGTTTAAGGTTAATTGTTATTATAAGTTTATTGTTTATTGGTTTGAACTTGAGTGAGATTTTGTGTTATTATAAGTCTAATTTTATTAAGGTTAAGTGCTGTGTTTTGTTTCTTATATCTTTGTTTTCCTTTTGACTGATTTTAGTACCATATATATGATAAAGAAGCTGAAATTAATCAACACCATATGAACCGGCTTCTTTGTTTTGTGTTGATATTAATGTAATTGTTTTTATTAATACTCATGTTAAAATGTCATTAGTGTTAGTCATTCTTCATGTTATTAGTCACGGTTTGACCCGATTCACGCATGTTGATACATCTGGCCTTTTACATTGTAAAATCGTGGTTTATTAGTAGCTGTAATGTCAATAACAACGACGATAAATAGTTTGTGTTATGATGTTTATTGCTCTATTTAAATTTAACTTTCTATATAAAGTTGGCACACATGGTTATTGGCCGTCTCATTTAACTATTAAGGACAGATAGATCAGTCCACGTTGCCTTTCAGACTTAAAAAAATATAATAAAAAATAATAAAAAAAATAATAAAAAAATAAATAAAAAAAATCTGAAAATTTAACCACAATAAACTTTCTGCAGGTTTGGTTTCTTAACCTAAATGATTACACTTTAGGCTTAGTTGGGGTTTATGCTAAAGATTTGTCCTTATATGCATGCAATTTCTATTCAATATGGCAAAAGAAATAGCACCAAAAATTGTTATGTTTCTCCCAGTAAGAAATGTCACCATCGACAAACTTGCTCAGTTGACTTTGTCTGCTAATCCTCCATGTACATTTGAGGTACTCTACTGTAAGAAAGGTGGAATTTGGGACGATTCTTGATTATGCAGCTTTTTGGCTTTCACTAACACATTCAAGGTAAATTTGGCTTCTTAAATCTTTAGAGAGTTTGGATAAAACTGCTTATTTCCTCATTTTACTATAAAACAAGTACTTAAAAGCTATCTTAAGCAAACAAGCACTTTTAATAAGCAATCACAAACACTCCCTCAGGTGTCTAAGTGTCTTTTCTTTTCTGATTTTGTGTTAATTTTTGTTGTTTTTCTATGTAGATGTGAACTGTGTGTTTCAGGTAATGGGAACACCGAGAAGCTTGCATCAGGTTTAATGAAGCTGTTTATGACTCATTTGAAAGGTGTAGAGGAACAAGCTGCATTGTCTGCTAAGTTTCTTATGCTTGAAGTGGATAAACGTAAAAAATTGGATTCGTGGTTAACAAAAGGGACACTAGAGAGGTATTGCTTATTCTTAGTTTTGGCTTAACAAAAGGCTTTTTCATAACTATTGAAGGTATTGATGTGCAGACAACTTAAAATAAGTAAAGTTGTCAAAATTAACAATCCTAAGTACCCCCTCTTCTGTTTGAAAGATATACAAGAAACACATGTAAAGATATGATGTTTTGTGTTGTAAAAAGAGTTTGTTATTTTAGTACATCATGGTAGAGAATTAATTACTATTACAGTGCATGTATTGATAGGAATAGTTTGTACATTTTGAGTAGAAATT
Organism: Chrysanthemum seticuspe; assembly: GCA_019973895.1. Classification (NCBI taxonomy): domain Eukaryota; kingdom Viridiplantae; phylum Streptophyta; class Magnoliopsida; order Asterales; family Asteraceae; genus Chrysanthemum; species Chrysanthemum seticuspe. Next base: position 5,276,201 of record BPTQ01000001.1, on the reverse strand, counting down.
CTCATTCGTTTCGATATTCCAAACATGAATGTGTCTCCGATGATAACACTTTTTTGTTGGTAAAGAGATTATACCCGGTGAATAATAAAATAAAGAAATAATGGTCCTAGCAGGGCTCGAACCCGCGACCTTCGGCTCATAAGACCAACGCTCTAACCAACTGAGCTACATGACCAATTGTCTCCGATGATAACTTTGTCAAAGTTTCTGAGTATATGCATTAAAGTTGATTGTTGAAAGTCTTTCGACATACTGTCTAATTTCAGTCCCTCATCTCAGTATCATGGCTTTTAGGCAATCTACATAAATTAGCTTATAAAATATGTCGATATAGTTAGCTGTAACGAACATACACTATTGATCCCATAATTTCATATTTTATTGTTAGTCATGTTATAACTGATTATTTATTAGGCAGTTGATGACCTTTTGACTCAACTACTGATAGTAATCAAGCTACATTTGGCCCATTAACATGTTCTGTTAACCTCTTTGTAATCCAACTAATTCTGCTCAATTCAACTCCAACTTATAATTTGTTACCTTTTTCTATTATATAAGTATCAAGTAAAACAAAGCAATACTCAAAGATGGAAGAAGAGTGCTTTACACGACCGGATCTTTTGTAAAACAAAGCAATACTCAAAGAACTCTAAGCTTTATAGTCTTATAAATGTTCTTTACTAGAATAATAACCTCAAACTTTTTAATTATGTATGTCTTTAGCCAAAAATTGTATATAGGTATTCCACGTTCACTTGACACGGTGTCCCCGCAGCAACGCGCGGGCTTCACCAACCCGTCTCATTGATTTAAGGAGTACCATTTTTTTATTGGCTCCATTAATAAAGTATATGAATTGACATAGCTTTTGATATATGATTACATCCCTATTTTGAGCAGATATCGTAGTTCTGGGAACACTTCTTACTATTTTTTAGAATTCTTAATGTCATCAAGGTGGTTTTTCTTTGATTTAAATAGAGGCTTTTTTTATGTCTGAATATCAGTGTCTATATTCAGGTGTGCCAAGTTGAAAATGTAACATTAGTTGAAAATGTAACACATCAAATTGGTCGAACTAAAGACGGGTCACTGCAGTTAAAAGGCACGGGTCAGACGGGTCTTTGTATTCAGGTGTGCCAAGTTGCATATGCAATTCCAACACACTAATGAATACATTCAGATCGAGTCCAACTTTGATAACATTAACTAAGGACAACACATATTGTAGTATGGACTGCAATAGTCAATGTTTACTTCATAGATTTTAGTCATGTTTCAGTAGTCAATATTCAGTATTCACTTTTTTAGTTCAAATCTAACCATAGTCATTGCGATAGTCATTAGTTAAAAGCTTATATTATAGTCTCTAATTTACATGTGTTGGGTCAAATTTACATGACCAAAAACAAACCTTTGTTGGGTCAATATTTGTTATTAAGCTTTAACACCAGAAGTCATTTCATACCAACTTCTCTTGACATCGCCATGTTAAATTTTATGTCTTCAACTTTAGTTGCTATTCAGTTGCAAGGAACCACGGAGTCCCGTTTTCATAGTATATGTTCCGAGGATCGATATAGTATGCTAAAAGAAAGTTACCTTTGGACAAGTCATTCCAAAAAGTTCGACATTTTGACATTATAATGGAGCTTATGTAAACTGTTTTTCTGATTGTATTGATTGTTAATATCTCACCTTTTTGACATTTGATATGATGAAACTTATGTATGTTTGGCAATTGAATGTTTGTTATGAACTTATGATAAAATTCCTTTCTAGAACACAATTTCCGTTACCTGGTACATTGTTCGTTTAAGACGAGCAAATACAAAGGTATGTTGCCTTTATTCACTACTTTCTTCTTTTACATGGTACATTTATGATGTTTAATTGTTTATGCCTATCTTTGCTTATAACTTCATTATCTTTATGCATCAGTGAGTTTGTATGTGGTATTTTAGTTTCTGCAGGTTATTTAATGACTAAGTTAGATATGCCCTCATGTGGATAGAGACCTTTTATTTTGCAACTCTTTTAAATTTTTTATTATATCAGGTATAGTGCCTTATATTATATCACATTTCAAGCGTTCTTATTAAACGGGTGAAAGTCGTCATCAAGTACTTCTAATGCATTAATCCCCTCACGTACAACATAATGTAAAAGTTATAATTTATAATTTATACTATTAATGATATGAGTTGAGATCAATATAAATCTTATATTTACCATAGATTCAATAAATCAATCTTAGTCATTCATTTTTAATCAAAGTTAATGAAAAAAACTATTTTCATCTTTTTTTTGAAAACATCATATATTGCAAACGGTAAATCTTCAAACTATAAAAAATACACCGTCGCGACGAGAATTAAATTATCTTTCTATAAATATGCACTTTTCTTTATTTTCGACAAACATTTTTTTTCAAAAATTCCGTCCAGAAAAATCAAATATGATTTGTAAAATCATACTCCCTCCGTCCCATTTTTATTGTCTCATTTGACTTTGACCAGTCTTTCTTGTTCAACTTTGACCATTAATATATTTATTTGTGTTATATAGTACTTGATGAAAATTATACCAAATGAAAAAACATTTAAAACCCAATAAATTCATATATTTTTCATCAAGTATTATATAACACAAACAAAAATAATTATGGTCAAAGTTGAAGAAGAAAGACTAAGAAAGTCAATAAGGGACAATAATTTTGGGACGGAGGGAGTATATGATTTTTAAAAATCGAATCATATATGATTTTCACAAATCATGTATGATTTTCACAAATAATATATGATTTTCAAAAATCATATATGATTTGTAAAAATCGAATCATATATGATTTCACAAATCATATATGATTTTCAAAAATCATATATGATTTTTCTGGACCAAAATTTTGAAAAAAAAAATTGTTAAAAATATATAATAGTGCATATCTATAGAAAGATAATTTAATTCTCGTCGCGATGGTATGATTTTTATCGCGTAACAATTAACGGTTTGCGAAATATTTAATTTTTTAAAAAAGGGTGAACGTTTATTTTAATAAAAAAATGAATAGCTATTATTGGTTCATTGAATCTATGGTAAATTTGAGATCTATATTGAACTTTTGCCTTAATGATATACATATCTGGAATTTAATTTACGCCAAAGTAAAACTATCTTTATGAAAAAAGTAAGAAAACAATATATGTAAAAGTGATATTTTTAACCATACAAACTATAATGTACACAATTTGTACAAACAAATTTGTAGAAATATTAACTTGATTTTGATACCCTATATATAAAATAGTCGTAATTCCATTCGCAAGGTTTTTCACACTCGATAAGCGCATGTGAGTTTCCCCTGCCATAATAGGCGATTCCATTAGTTCCCAATATGTGATATTATATTACGTTTTGAACTCAATATGATAAGAAATTCCACAATGTATTACTCACACGTAAAGCAAATTAAATCTGATTTAGACATTGATAAATTTGATATTCAATGTTTCAATAAGAAATTGATATTAATTACTAAACTAAATTTGATTAAAGTTAACAAAAGAATTTAAGCTAAAACCCTGTACGTGCACGGGTATTATAACTAGTACATATCTAAAACATATGTAGTCATATATTAAGTTACCCAACAGTTCACAAATGAGTTAAAATTCAAGTTGTAATACTTCAGTGGACATCTACCAATACATATCTAAAACTTGAAACCAAAACTTAAGTACTGGTTAGGGGGTGGCAATGGTTTCATTCCATACCTCACCATACCTCACAACCCACCAATAATTTCATTCCACCTAATCTCATACCTCACCATACCTCACCATAGTTTTTTAGTGGCAATGGTCATTCCATACCTCACTCATTTTTTTTTTTTTTTTTTTAAATTCATAATTATATTAAACAATTAAATAAAAACATAATATTTCATTAATAATAAAAAAAATGCATAATACGTAAAAAAAAATTACATCACCGTTGAAATAAAAAGAAAATTAAACTAGTCATCGAGGTATGCTAAGTCTAGAGCCGCCAAATGCTCCGTAAGATCAAATCGTAGACGATTATTGTCACACCTCCAAATTACCTGTTTTGCAGCGGAATGGAATTCCTGGGGGATGACTGTCATAGCATCAAATTACAGTTATATCGAACGACCTAAAGTGTCGTGTTGAAAATATCGTTTGATTAGATAAAATAATCAGAGTTTACAAAACATAGGTGCCAAAAGATTTCCAATATACCAAAATGAGATTGTTACAATCAAACGATAGTTAAGTGCATAAAATATATGTGAGACGCGTCGTCACCACGACTCTATGATAAGTCCAAATGCATGCCATGAAGTGAATGCCTTAGATACCTGAGATAAAACATGCTAAAGTGTCAACACAATGGTTGAGTGAGTTCATAGAGTTTGTGTTGTTATGAAAAGATTTTAAAGAAGGTTCATGTAGCAAAGGCAAAGTTTTGGTCGTTTAGAATAGTCCACAAAGCAAAGGCATTGTAAATCCACTCAGTTCCAAGTTCCGCCCATACAAAACTTGCAACCTGTGTGTTCACAACCCACTGCCAAAATATGTCTAGTTTATGTTCAAGCACACGTTGTCAAATGAGTTCACAAAGCAAAGGCATTGTAAATCCACTCAGTTCCAAGTTCCGCCCATACAAAACTTGCAACCTGTATGTTTACAACCCACTGCCAAAATATGTATGTCTATAGTCAAGTGCACGATGTCATAATAGTTCACAATATAGCACCACGTATATAATAATTCAGGGATGCTCCGAACATGGGAGACTTTGCACTGCTCCAACAAGGGAGACTCCTTTGTCACTCGACCACCTAGGCGAGAATTATTGAGAACACTCCACCATTAAGGCAAGAATTATTGAGAACACTCCACCATTAAGGCGAGAATTATTGAGAACACTCCACCGACAAGGCGATAATTTATAGTGATGCTCCAAACATGGGAGACTTTATAGTGATGCTCCGATCATAGGAGACTTTATAGTGATGCTCCGATCATAGGAGACTTTAGGTCAAGGTCATAACACGTCCGGTTCAATAAGTTCAAACAAGTCATAAGTTTGTATTTAAGTTCAAGGGTTCCATTCAAAAGTTCGTAATTAAGTTCAAAGATTTAAGTTGAGTTCAAAAGTTCAAAATAGTCAAAGAGCTCGAATAATATCAAAAGGTTCAAGATATTTGAAGCGTTCAAAATCACGTCAAACAAGTTTAAAATATATCAAAAGGGTCCTTGTACAAGTTAAAAGAGTTTAACTACATGTCAAAAGGTTCATATCAAGTCCAAAGTGTTCACTTATATGTTAAAGGGTTTGAATTAATTTAAAAGAGCTCAAATATACATGTCGAAGGGTTCAAAATCAAGGAAAGTGTTTCAACTAATAGCGTTCATAACATAGTGATCAATTTAGTTCGGGCATAATCTACTTACGCGCACATAGAGTGAAACAAAAGATATTTAAGTTCATATAAATGTAAAGTAAAAGCAAGTAGTTGAGCATGTATCTCCCCCGAAGAGTTTATAAAACAATTAAATGAGTAAAAGTGGGGCTACGAACTCACCTTAATAAATGTGATATCCAATATATAGCGAATCGATGGATAAGCCGAGAAACCTCTACGCGCAACCTAGAATATGTGTTGTGTCTTAGGTTCTAAAATAACGATGTGAATGTATAAACGTGCCTTATATAGTTATTACATCAATTATGCTTGGATACTTAACATTTGTGAAGTCGTATAAGTGTTTATGTTTCTTATATTTAAGTTTTTCCCGTCTAAATCTACCCGTTACTTCTAAACCGTAAATGATAACGACTCGATTTTTATGTCCTCGGAAAGGTATTTGATAGTACTAATCAGATTAGTGGGCCCTACTGCCTCAGAAATTATTTAACTAATGTGAAGTTACCAATTTACCCTTGGATGTACTAGTTATTTCAATCAGCAGCAAACTGTCTTATAGTTTTGGTCATAGATCGAGTTCTACAACTCCGTTTAATGCACGGCCAGCGGCCACGTTCAATTTAGGGTGTTAGCTACAACTTTTGTTCTTTGACCAACAGTTGGTTATATGCAAGTTTTATGAGTATTACCCGTTTGAAATCTGTTACTCAGATTTGGACACGTTTAGCCGTTTTGGCTCTAGTTTATTCATCGGGATGAGTTACGGCACGAGCCACCCGGCAAAATGACCACAAGACATAGATATACAATCCTATGTTATTACCTAAGTTTCTAAGTCCACGAATTTTACCCAATAATTACGTTTACAGTCCCTGTCCAGTTTCTGTGTCGCAAATCTAGTCCTTTCGATGGTTTCTAGTGTTTTAATTCATTTATCCAAGCACAATCAAGTATAATAAGCATATAGAACATATTAAATACATGTAATACTAATAATTACTGAAATCAAAGGTAAGTATAGGAGTTTGCTTACAATCCTTGTGATGAAACAATTCAAGAACCAAGAACTAGGATATTAAAACCTAAACCCTTTCAACCAAAGTCTCTAGCTTCCAACCTTTAACACACCTTGCTAACCCTTGATAGGCTTGATCTAACCTTGTAAAAAATCTCTAATCTCAGCCCATGCACCTTGTGAAGCTCTTAATCCAACCATGGAATCACCAAATAAACTTAAGAATCATGTATAGAACACTAAGGCCTTTAACTTTGTTGTATAACTTATTGCTTGAAGATCAAAGATGGAAGGTGATTGTGATTTGTTAAATTCGGTTATGAGAGGGAAAATGAGGAGAAGATGAAGTCTTTGGTGAGTTATCTTTCAAATGAATGAATATAGATAGGTATTGAAGTGTTTATGTAAGACTTTGCATCTTGTATGACTTAGTAACTAAGTATACTTGGACTTGTGATCTATCTTGCATGTTCCTATCCTATGAGTCACATATAAAACGCCTAAGAGGATGAGAATGAAGAGGTGGAATGTTACTTGTGATGTTTAGATAATATCTTGCTTTTACGGAGTGAGTTTTGGTCCCGTTAATCGCTAACCGTAAGTCGTAAAGTCACGAAACTTAAAACCAGGTTTCTTAAAAATATGAAACTTATAAAAATGTTAAAACTTATTAATATAACCTATCTTAGCATATTAAATGAGTGACAAGTTTGACGGAGCACGTAAACGCTGTTAAAGCCTAGAATGGTAAGATATTTTATAGGAGAATTTCAATTTGACTTCTCTTAGTGAGATATTTTATAAGATATTTAACTAAGTATTATCTAAATAATATCTAGTTGTTGACTAGGTATATGACTTGTCAAGGTAAATTAAAATATATCAGTCAAAAGGTGGTGCGGGTATCGGGAGTGAATAGTAAAAAAAATTTAAAGTTTGCAAAATGATCGGAAATTAAGAATTGTGACAATTATGGATATCTTCGTCTAGTAACTCCTGTAGTGCAGTGTCATCATAAACTGGCGCTACCGGCTGATCCATTATATGAACCGGTGATATTGCCATCCCGTCGTCTTTTAAAATCATTTTGCATAGTATAATACACGCATAAACGAGGAGTCGATTCTTTTCGACCGACATAGCCCGTAGAGGACGACTAAGAATCATCCACTTTCCCTTCAGACACCCAAAAGCTCGTTCGACATCCTTTCTTGCAGACTCTTGTAGCTTTTTGAATCTCTTTTCCTTCGGGTCAGTGGGAAACTTATATGCTTTAACCAACGTTGAATATGTATGATAGATTCCATCGGTAAGATAATATCCACGTTTGTAAAGCCGTCCATTTACAGTAAATGAACTGTTTGGCGCCGTTCCATTTCGCTTAGTAAGATACAACGGAGATTGATTCAAAACATTGATATCATTATTCGCACCTGGAGGTCCAAAAAACGAATGCCAAAACCACAAATCATTTGAAGTGACGGCTTCAAGCATAATAGTCGGGTATTGGTGATCACCTCTTTTATATTGGCCTCTCAAATGCTTAGGACAATTTCGCCAAACGAAATGTGTACAATCAATGCTACCAAGCATTACAGGAATGTGATGTTTTTCTTGATGTGCCTCGAATATCCGTGCAACGTCATGGCTTGTCGGCCTACGTAAGAACTCTCGACCGTATAACGCAATTACCGCATGGCAAAAATGATCAAGACAATCTCCTACAAAATATTAAAAAATATATATACGAAAATAAAAAAAATACGAATTTATATATATTAAAAAAAATACGAATCAACTAAAAAAAATACCGGACGTTCTTCATGACATGTTTAGATAGTCATCAAATCTATCCGGAGGTTCACCCGTTGCGAGTTGCCGAATGGCCGATGTGCATTTTTGTAACGCCTTGAAACTTTTTTTCTTCCTCGCGTCTCGGCCCTCTTTAAACCATTCAAATGTCGCTTCAACATCGCCAACAATTCTTAAAAACAAGCTTTTGCTTATTCGAAATCTTTCACGAAAAACACGGGGGGGGGGGGGGGGGGGAAACTTTGGTCGTTCGACGAAATAGTCATTCATTAAAGTTTCTAATGCTTTATCACGAAAGCGGGTCAAAGATTGCCCCCGAGTATTGCTTGAGCTAGCGGTGTCTTGAAAGGAATCGCGCATAGCGAAATAGGTTTCTAGAGTACTACCGGTGGACAAAATGAGTTCGGACGACACTTCGGGAAAAATTAATTCGTCATCGGACGAAGAAGAGGATGATGAAGACATTTTTTTTTGAATGTTATATTTGATTTGTGTGTGTAAAAATAATGTGATTTGGAATGTGTTGTGAGGAGTATTATTTATAAAGGGAAGGGGATTTTTTTTTTTTTTTTTTTTTTTTTTTTTTTTTTTTTTTTTTTGAATGCAACGGTACAAAAATTCAAAAAAACATCACACGCTCCTCCTTTTCTCCTCCATGCCGCTGCGGTTTGTGAACCCGCTGTGCATGCCGATTTGGCCATACCGCTTTTGTGGCAATGGAATGCCGCACCATGCCTATGCATACCGAATCCATACCTCACAGTGTTGCCACCCCCTAACCATCTTGCGAGCAACCATCAAAAAGGCCAACATCTTTCATCATTTAGAGTGCTAGGTGCATTAAGTCATAGGTGTACGTGATGGGCACCATTACCTCAACTTTTACCCATAACGTTCATATAACACAAAATCTAAAAAACATCTTTTTCAATACACAACCAAAAACCCCACTCACACCAGTTAATTAGCATTCTACTATAACATGGTGCAGTGATGAGTGTCTAAATACTCATCATTTCGTTCACATTTAAGCTACAAAAATATCTGAAAACATACAAATATGCTTCAAAATATTGGAATTATCTCCAAATTGTGTTTTTAGGTATTAAAGTGCAAAAAGGATGAAAACTGATGAAAAACATGCAAAACATACATAATTTACAGTTTCAGTCCCTAAACTTTGATAAATTGGCAA